>JBAGKO010000002.1:1475924-1512235 GCA_037177275.1 Acacia concinna | reverse complement strand
GAATTAATTGTAATTAAATGTAATAAAACCTTTTAATTGTCATTAAAACTGTTAATTAAAATTCCAACGGTCATTTCGAGGACTCCTCGCATCAGCCTTTTATTAACTCAAGTTTATATTCGATGGTATATTAGGGTATTTATAATCTTGAGTTATATAAGACTTCTTCCTTTAACACACTTACATACAATAACTACAAGTTGCAGTTTAAGTATATTTCAATATATCGAAGGCCCAACATAGTAATATGCACATGGGGCTAGCTAATTAATGGAGCTTTAATCTTATCATTCAAGTATAATAGAATGGGTTATAGTAGTGTTATGGCTATTTATATTCATAAAGATAATGACATATTTTTAGCTTGATTTCACTATCAAGTTAGGTTATATAGGATTGTAAGAGTTTGAAAAACTTGTTATACGATTTTCCTTTGCAAGTAGTAAATACATTTTCCATGAAAAAGAAACTGTCAGCTTGCAATCTATAGCATCTCTTTGCCTCAAATCATCTTCAAAACCATGAATATAAAAATTTATCCATTGTGAGACAACTATATATGTAAATTGGATTTGCAAAATTTGCACTCAGCCACCTTTTTTCTAGTTGTGTCTTGTTCAATTATAAGTGCGTTTGTGTTATATTATTGTGCTCTGGTCTTCTTTAACATATTAAGGGATCTTAGCCTCTCAGATTTGACAATTTCATGCCATTTATAATGTGGTGTTAAGCGTTAACATAGTGATTATAATAAATGAAACGCATGCACCTCCACGCCTATTATAGAGCTCGGATCCACAACTATCCTATTATGAGACTTGTAGAGGTGTCATTATGACACTTGTGCCATTAATACCATTTATATTTATTTTATAATTTTCTATATGACCGTGTTGTATTTTTTAAGAAAATTATAAATTGCTATATTGAAAGTAAACTTTTATTCCATGGGTGGTTAGTCACCCCTCTAATGAGGATAAGTGTCCTACAACTATAATTACAAAATCTCTGAGATGCAATGTCTTTTATACTTTAATAATATCAGTTCGATCATCTTTATATATTATTTATACTTTTGTAAATTAATAAAACAATTTTATATTAAAATTATCACTAAAATAGTAAAATCAAGTACGTGTCTTGGCCCCTTATATACCTCTTATAGGATGTATGTATATTATTATATTATTTTATATCTTAAGATTTTTATTATTGAATATATAATTACTTTTCATAAAAAAAAAGTGGAGTTTTTTATTCTTTATTGTTTATTTTATGGCCCAATAACATCAAAGTTTTCTCCAATCTTTACTTAAAAGTGAATTTGTCACTTCAAACATTTTGTTAGTACCATGTATAAAATTTCATCTTGTATTCAAATATAACTGAACTCTTTTTAGGTAAGAAAGTTATAAATTATTAATTGTTTAAGCATATAATTTAAAACAAATAGTCTATATTTATCAGTGGATTTTCATTTAATGCAATTAATACACATGTATGTAAATGAATTCCATCATGGTAAAATAAAGAGTATGGACTTTCAAATCATTTTAAAGACATATCTATTTATAAGATTACCATCAAATAGTTGAAAATGACACACGGTACGTAACCACGCAAAAACACACTTTATTTATGTCTTTGATATTACAAAGTAACATGTGGTTTAATTTAAGTATTCATCTTCGGAGAAGCAGATGAGCCTCTCTCTCTCTCTCTCTGTTTTTTTTTTGAACCAAAAGCAGAAAAGTCCCTCTTCACAATCCCACTCCCACCTTTCGGTCAAATAACCTTACTGCCCTTATCCCCAAAACCAAAATCTGTTTTTACAACCCCAAAATCAAAGTCATAAGAGAATGAGGATGACAGTGCTAACCACCAGGCTCCCGCCCCTCCTAGCCTCAGACATAACCCTAAACATTAGCCCATTTCCTTAAACATTTGCAGATAACCTTACGACGTCGTTGCCATCCTGTGACGGTAATTTTAGCCTTTTAACTCTCGTGGTCTTCCCTTTCTTGCCATTTCCCTGCTTCTCCGGCCATTCGCTAGCTGCTATCGGTGGTGCTTGGATTCTAAGCGCAGGTAGAACAACCCAAAAATATTGGTCTTTCATCATATGGGTTGCTCTCTTTCTCTGTCATGGAGCTCGGAACCCTAATCATGAGAGTATCCATGCTACTCTATATGCTCTTCCACCGGTATTTCCACCTCTCTCACCATTACTAGTTTTCTTAACCATCGTCTTTGCTTTTTATGGCTTAAAAAAGTATGCTTTCAGTATCTGTGCTTTGTCTTCATATGCTTCTTGGCCATGGTTTCCTATATTGCGTAAATTTTCAAACTTTTGCCACTATTGGAAGTTGAAGACTTGTTTTTGTCATGAGGTTACTGTGACTTTATTGTTACTAGTTATAGCCACTTCTTGGGAGTAGTTAAATCTTTTTTCCTTTTCGGTTACTATTTTTATTGAGACCGATGGAAGAAGGTCTGTGATTTTTTCCCCTGGATTGAACGTGTGGAGTGGGTTATTTGTATTTGGGTTGATCATTCGGGTATCTGGGGTAGAACGCTCTTGGTTGACTGGGTTATTACGGTTTATTGAGGGTTGGTTTTGGCATGTGGTGTGACAATTCCTAGTCTTTTTTGGCTTAATGTCGCATATAAGCATTTTTATGGCTTCTAATTCTGGCACGCAAGATTGCTTCCTGGTTCATTGCTTCTAGATATTTTCTCTTTTCGTCTTATTCATATGCTGTTTGATATCTAACGTCAAACGCACAAAGTAATTGGATAATTGAGTTATTTACTTTTGTTACGAATGCTATAACTGCATCTGATTTACTTTTGGTGGTGTAACATTCATGAGGCCTGCTCCTCCTTCGAGCTTTTTAGTGTTTACATTTGTTACCTCTATTTATACTATGCGCTGACAACTGACAAATCCCTTTTTTGTTACATGGTTTCACGCTTTTGGGGATTTTGTCATAGTTATTGAGCTTAAAATGCCTTTAGTAGCATTAATTGGGATTTGGAGTTAACATATAGAATTAGAGCTAAAAAGGATATAGTTGTCACATTTTATGATTTTTTGAAAGTAATTGATGTGTTGTGACTTGATATCATTGATTGTTAATTTTTGGGGACTGTATTGTTGAGTACCACTGCTGTTATACTGTAGCACTTTATCTGTCTTATTGGATTGATGCTTGGCTGTAATCAAAAGTGCTTTTCTGATCATTGATTTGTATTAGAGTTCAGATTGAAATTTGCGTGGTTATGGAAATTTAAATTTTAAACTATTGCTGGGCTCTTGAGCCTAAGATCCCTAACTGCTGTGATTATTGAAGATTCATTGTTGTTACTTTTGATTTGTAAAGCTTTGAATTTGGAAAGCAATTGCTGTCATAAGCATATGCACTCACTTTAATCTGCACATTTTTAGTGATATCTGACTTATGACTGTGCATCTTGAGTTCTTACTGTGCATTGTGACTTAATTGAGCTTTGGCACTCGAATTCCAACAAAGAAGTCTCCCTTTGAATTCTTTTTTGCTGCTGGAATTGTCATTATTCTGCTATCATTCAATTTGGCTTTATACTGCTAAACATTTAATTTATGCTGAATAAGTCTTGCTTTTGGATTGCTGCACTTCACCCACTGCCAAATATTCATTTGGGACACTGATTTGTGGCTTGACTAAGAGTTGTATGTTTGTGAAATAATTGGAGTTTTGTTCAAATTCAGTTGAAATTGGAGTTATATGATTTGTGGCTGAATAACTTGGATTTTGGATATTATGCTGCAGTTGTTTTGTAGTGTTGCATGTGTAGAGTAAAAAAATCTTACGTCTATTTGTGGTTCAAATAGGGGATTATCACACCCAGCCAAAACATTCTATTGTTTGGTGGCTCTGTCATGTTCCTACTATTGCATTGCTGCTTATGGACCGTGCTGTACAAATTGGGTACCCAATCCGCCACAATATGATGCTTGTGTGTCATTTGGGGAAAGTTATGAGTTGGACTTTTCAGATAGCTTCGTTAGTGACACTAATGTGGGCTATGGGATTCCAGCTACCCACAATAATATTGACAGTGTGTGTCGACATACTCATACGTTCTGCTTTCCTTCCACAATACCTGGATATTCATACCAGCAGAAAAGTCTGAAAGAAGCTTCTGCAGAAGATTCTAGTAGTCAGTACAAGGGTCGATTTGGTGTAGAATTAACTCAAGATAGCCACCAGGCAAGTAACAAAAGTTGGTCATCTGACTATGGTGTGTTTGAGCTACTTAATGGTGGGGTTGTTTCTTGTTCACTGAACTCTAGAGAAGGAACTAATGATGCTCCATTGTTTGAAACTAAGAGTGGTCATAAAGATTATCTTTCTTCCTGTGGAGGAGCTTTACTTCAGCAGAAGGCAACACAGTTCTTGCCAAAGAATTCCAAGATGGTTGAATCCAGTTTCTTCTCTCCCAATGTGAGAATTGGCCCTACTGTGCTTGACTGGGGACAAAAGTACATGTATTCTCCTTCAGTGGCTTTCATTACTGTAGAAAATACGTGCAATGACAGTATGTTACACCTTTATGAGCCCTTCAGTACTGACGTACAGTTCTATCCTTGTAACTTCAGTGAAATTTCGCTGGGTCCAGGTGAATCAGCTGTTATTTCTTTTGTTTTCTTTGCTAGATGCCTGGGCTTGTCTTCAGCTCACCTGATTTTGCAAACAAGTTATGGTGGATTCTTTGTAGAGGCTAAAGGGTATGCCACTGAATCTCCATATGGAATTCAGCCCCTACTTGGTCTGGAAATTTCTCCTGGTGGAAGGTTGAGCAAGAATTTTTCATTGTTCAATTCCTTTGATGAAACCCTGCATGTTGATGAAATAACTGCTTGGATTTCAGTTTCATTGGGGCGTAATTCTGTTGAAACTGAAGCAATTTGTAGTATAAATAATATTCATGCTTTTGATAACCTACTATTCCCAATTAGTAAGGAACGGTTGGTTGTGAAAAGTGGCCAAATTGGTTCACCAGTGGTAGCGATTAGGCCCCATCGGAACTGGGAGGTTAGTCCGCATAGCTCTGAAACTCTCTTAGAGATAGATATTTCTGTGGGAATGGAGGGAAAAGTATTTGGTGCATTTTGTCTGCATTTACTCAGATCCTCACAAGAACAGTCTGATACTATCATGGTTCCTATTGAGGCTGCAGTAATTAGAAGTTCTGCCCATGACACTGTTGGTATGCATACTTCAGCAAGTCTTGAGGCTCTAATGCCATGTGATGGCGGTGAAACTGTTATCATTATCTCCATAAGGAATGATGCCCCTTATCTTTCAAGCTTAGTTAAAATTGTAGAAGTTGCTGACTCTCAGATTTTCCACATCAAATACGTGGAAGGCTTGCTACTTTTCCCCTATACGGTCACACAGGTTGCAATTATTTATTGCAGTCACCTGCGCACCAAATTACTTGACTTGCAATCTCAAGAGTCTAACTTGCAAGATAACTGCAAACTTCTCATTCTTACAAATGACTCAACTAGTCCCCAGACTGAAATTCAGTGTGAGAGCATACTTCATATATGTTTCGGTGATCGCTGGTTTTCATCTATTGGATTAGAGCATGAGACTAAATACAGTGAATCAGGAGATCTGAGGGCAGGTTATGTGGCCAGAAGCATGGAAGTGCCGCCACATTTTAAGGTATGCAGATTCTTTCACCTTTCTATTTGCCATTTTCAGTCACCTCGTTGCCCTACTTGTGTGCATGGAAAATACGCTCCAATTCAAATCCTCACCATATACTAAAGTTAGATTTACTCTTTTCGTGTAAAGTCATATTTTTAGTTTTACTGTTTTTCTGATCATCATAGGAATCAAAATTTTTCTGTTGTTTGCTTCTGCAGGATATAGAGACAGCAGATGTTGATGAAATGGTGCTTGGAAACTGGATGTCTCAAGGAACAACAAGTGGCATGTCTGTACTTGAAAACCGTGAAGTGTCTTTCCCTGTGATTCAAGTTGGAAGTTTTGTCTCTCAGTGGATCACTGTAAAAAATCCTAGTGAGCATCCAGTTGCAATGCAGCTTATCTTAAATGCTGGAGAAATAATTGATGAATGCAAGCGTCGAGATGGATTAGTACGTCCCTCTACATCTGGTGACTTGGTTTTAGACGAGTCCACAACTCCAACAAAGTATGGATTCTCAGTACCTGAGGCTGCAGTAACAGAGGCTTTTGTACACCCTTATGGTCGGGTATCTTTAGGGCCAATAATTTTTTACCCATCAGATGGATGTAGTTGGAGTGGTTCAGCATTGATAAGGAACAACCTTTCCGGAGTTGAATGGTTGTCTCTAAGGGGATTTGGAGGGTCACTGTCCCTAGTCATGCTTGAGAAGTATGAACCTGTTCAGAGCTTAGATTTCAATCTTGAAATCCCCAGGCACCTCAATTATTCTCTTCCTTATGCCTTACTGCATATGAAAGAGATGACTTCTGCCTGTTCACATTCATTAGTGAAAGAGCTCTACGCCAAGAACACAGGAGACTTACCATTTGAGGTGTTAAGTATCAGAGTTTCTGGGAGGGAATGTGGATCCGATGGTTTTATAATTAATTCTTGTAGAGGTTTTGTTTTGGAACCTGGGGAGTCAACAGAGCTTCTGATATCATACCAAAGTGATTTTTCTGCAGCCATGGTACATCGAGATCTTGAACTTGCCTTGGCTACTGGTATTTTTCTGTTACCCATGAAGGCAAGTTTCCCTCATGATATGCTGGGTAACTGCAAAAAATCCATGTTTTGGATGCGAGTGAAAAAATTCTTTCTGGGATTCTTTCTCCTCACATCCTTACTGTATGTGGTATTCTGCATCATGTTTCCTCAAACCACTGCACATGGCTCCTTGGATTACCTGTGTAAGGGTGATGACAATAACAACATCCCCACCACTGTGAAAAATGCTGGTAAAACCCTTATGCGTCATAATCAGAGAAAGAGTAGGTTATCCATGTCTGATAAGATGAATAATCTGTTATGCTCAGTTGGCAAAGACACAACATCAGTTGGAATGTCTCAATACCTGATGCAAGCTCAAGAAAACCATGAACAGAACGGTCAATTGTTGGATGCTCCAAATGAAAGAATGTTGCCATCTGCGGCAACTCACAGCTCTGATACAGTGGAAGCATCGCCACCCGGTAACAATCTCATGGTCAAAACTGGAAAAGAGAAGGGAAGGAGGAGGAAGAGGAAGAGTCTTCCTGCAAAACTAGCGGGATTATCTGAAGTTTCAAGTAGTCAAAGTGGGAATTCTACACCATCCTCTCCTTTGTCTCCAGTCATCTCTGCAACATCTAAGTGTAACTGGCCATTGTCTCCAGAGGTGGAGCAACCCCTTGAGTCTCGTACTTCAATCACTCAAGAGGCTAACCATCATTCTGACAATGATCAAGCGCCTGTTTCTGCTGTTAAGGTTCCGGTGAAGTGCCGGGGAAACAATCTTTCTTCTCCTACAGGGCGGCTGCATCATTCAGTTTCAAGAAGAGCTGCTAATAAGCCTGTTGAGATTCCTTCTGCTACTTCACCCCTGCCTGCTGAACCTTCGTCCTCATTGGCACGAACATCAACTGGTCGTCCATATGCTCGAGCTCCAGGATCCAATCTTGAGAACAAAGAAACTGTCCAAGTACAAGAGACAGGGCATGCGGATGAGTATACATATGATATATGGGGTGGCCATTTCTCTGGACTTCATCTGTTGGGTCCTTCATATGTTACTCCCATGAAGTCTAGTCCTGCAGAAAATAATTTCGACAGCTTTTTTGTCAAGGGTCCACAAACCCTAAAGACCATTTCCCAAGAGGGCTAAGAAAAAGAAAAGTTATCTAATCTCCATCTGCCTCTAGCCTCTCTTTGCTTGATGAATGAAAATAAACAACTCTAGGTAGCCACACGGCGCGCAAGCACATACGATCTAACTTCACTTGACATAAAAACTAACCAATAGTAAGCTTAATCTAGAAG
This sequence comes from Acacia concinna, assembly GCA_037177275.1. Classification (NCBI taxonomy): domain Eukaryota; kingdom Viridiplantae; phylum Streptophyta; class Magnoliopsida; order Fabales; family Fabaceae; genus Acacia; species Acacia concinna. The sequence goes on along the minus strand of JBAGKO010000002.1, from coordinate 1,504,192 downwards.
TCATACAAATATGTATGCATACATAGTTATACACAAATAACCTTTTTGGCAAGGAAAAAAAACACGAGGCCAATAACTTGCACGGGGGATTAATGTGGTTGGACTAATGTTAGACTTAATGTTTAGTATACCTGCCAAGCCATGCATGAGAGATTCAGGCACAATTATTAAGCTATAAGCCGCTCACATATTCATATAAACAAAACCTTGAATCAGGTGAGTATGTTGTGGAGTGAGTGTTGGAGTGAAACCTGGCAGGTAGCATGACAAATTTTATGATGAGAATTTTTTGAAATGAATGAATTTCATTATAATTTCATCTCATTGCTTCCTCACCGGATTTTCTCAAAATAGTCATTATGGATAAAAGTCTGTCATTTGAACCATAATATTTGAGGAAAATGACACTAAGGTCACAACCAAGAAAAACTGTCAATGACAAGTGAAAAAGTTATCATGAGTGTTTTTTTATATTATTGTTCTTGGTTGGAATATTTGATAGGTATTGGGGAATCAAATAAGAAAAGAGAAACCAGAGTCCAGAATCTGTAAACTCTAGAAAGGGATAATTACTCTTCTGAATAATACTTTTTATGTATCACTTAATGAGATATACATTTGTCTTATATAGACTTCAAATTTGGTAACTAACTAAGACAAGATAATGACAATTATCTTAACTGACAACAACTGTCATACATAATAAACCACCCATAATCCTAAATAGAATACAACTGAAAGGTACTGCAATAACTGAACATAATTACATATTTCTAAAATATTTGTTAACTGTTCTTCAAACTACATGCTTTCTCCTGGAATAAATCAGTAAGGGTCGAGTTGGTATTCTATCAACATTGATGTCATTTTCCCTAATATTCCTGGTAGCCTTTGGTATACTCTTCTGGTACTTAATATAAGACATTTACCTAATTTAATTAAATTAAGAAAATTAGTTGAATTTGTTAATATGACATATTTTCAAAAATACCATAATCATTTTCCTCACTTCCCCCTTTTCCTCGGGTCCTTGAATGTTAGTGAGAAGAATCAATCAGGGTAAATTAGAAAAATATTAATAAATATAAAAACTATATCTTATACTTAGAATTAATATTAACTCTATAAATATATTTTATATTAGGTGCGGAAGGAGGAGGAGGAGTACTTGGTGTGAAACTACTACACATGATACATGGAACAGAGGAACCCAGAGTTTTTTGGTACAAGGTTCTTTCCTATCATATAGCCCGTTCTTTTGCTGGGCCTTCTTGCATTCTGGGTTATGAATAGACTTGAACCATTGGAAGCCTGATATATAACTGAGAGATTTCTGGACACTTTTTTTTTTAAGATGAAACGTATTAACTCAGATGGTCACCATGGATGAAAAGATAAGAGGATGTTTGTCACCATATGGAGAGAGACGTTGATGGAGACGACAGAGAAACGAGCATGCGCATTTGTTCACAAGCAGCCGGCAAGAACGGAAAGCCATATATCATAAGCTTGTAAATATTCAGGGGACCATTTTCATATTTTTCCAATCGAATCACAGCCAACTTGGCATTTTTCTACCCAGACGTTGACCTCGTTATGGCAGCCAAATAATCATAACATCCAATTCTTATATAACTGGCAGTCTGTTACTAATAACTCTCCATGTTTGGAACTAACTCCTGTGTTTGAGACATTTTAGCTCAACGGTTTATGGCCATTGTTGGTTGTTGTGTTAGATAGGGAGAAAGCTATAACTCAGTGTATATTGGTCTATTTCAGTTGGTCCTGCCCTCCTGTTGTATCAATTGAAAGTGGTCCTAATTTTGGAAGAGCCTTTATTTCTATATCAGAACCTTCAGGACCATTTCTCCCAGCAAAGAAGGATCATGACTCCTCTCTCTCTCTATCTAGTACTAACATGGTTCACTAGCTGTATATTATCCCTTCCCAAGATCCAACACTCGCAGTGTTATGAAGTTAATGTGGTTGGTAAAGGGTAAGGCATAGTGGTTGGTTTTGTCTTTCTTTTTACAGTTTCACAGCTTAACAAGACCACAACGGATCTATTTGGACCCAGGCAAGTGAATAGTGTTATGAGGCAACAAAGCTGAGTTTTGTGGGGGTTAAGATATTGAGCAGAGTGTGACCACACACAGAGACCAAACCTTCACAAAAAGTTAGGATTGTAGTGTGACACGACGAGTGCTTATAGGCTTTTCAATTCTGATTATATATTGCCATGATCTTTCTTTGGATCACTCAAAAAAGCTGAAGATAGAACAATTTGTGTCGGCAAAGATCTAAATGGAAGACAGAGACCCAAAGAAGCAAACATGATGTAATTGATAGCCAGAAGCAAACAAGTCTCTATTGGGTGGTGTTGGATTAAGTTTGTGTGTGTGTGTGTTTTTTTTTTTAATCATTGAAGCTACACACTTCTTTGGCTATTTGGTTATCTGATAGTGATACTACTAAGTACTACCAACTACCAAATAGTAGGATCATATGATGGGGAATGACGAGAAAGGAGAGCGGGAAATTACTAATTAGAATTGAAACAGGGAAGATTATCAAAAAAAGAATTGAAATAGGGAAACACAAGAACGCTGGCATCCCAAAAAGTGGAGAAGGGGATAAAGAAAAGAATTGAATTGGGTGTCAAGAGTCATTGATTGAATGAAAGCTTTTTTGCATGTGGCCTGTGTGTGCTTTTGCTCCCTCTTCACCATTCCCACTTTATGTCTTTCGGATCATGAGCCCTGAATTTTATGAAGCTCATTATTCCCCCTAAATTTACATCTCACCACTCCAAAATCCAACTATTAAAATTACTCATCAGTTTTTATTTATAAGGCATTTTTTGAGAATCCTAAAAAAATTTTAAGGAAAATAATTATATTACTTTAAAACATGAAAATTTGTCATTTTTCTTCAAATTATATTGTTTGACTTATGAACTACTATAGAATGTAATAAAACACAACATATGATAATTATTAAATAATATAATTAACTTTTTAAAAAATTTTTTACGATTCTCCAAAAGGGTCTTATAAATAAAAACATAGGGAGTATAATATTCATATAATCTTAAAATTGTACAACTTTTGCAAGGAATCTAAGGGCTTGTTTGTTTGATTATGTTTTCTGTCTTTTTTTTTTTTTATCAAAATAGTTTTTTAAAAGTGTTTTTTGAAAAAAATTGAAAGAAAAAAAGTGTTTGAATAGTTTTTTTTTTTTTTTTAAGTAACTAAGGGTGATTATCACCATTAGTGTGATTTTAATTGTGAATAGGTAGCAACCTCAAAAAACAAAAACAAAAACAAGAGAAAAACAACTAAAACTTGTTTTTATTTTTTTTAAGAAAGCTACTTTTTTTTTTGTCTTTAAGAACAACTTATTGAAAAAAAAATTTCAAATAGGGTTTTTCAGTTTTTAAAAACAAAATCAAACAAGCTGAGTTATTACTTTCCCATTCCTAAATATAAGATTTATTAGTTAACAAATTTATAAATATTAAAAAATTGTTTACATTATTTATTTCTCATTATTCTATAAAAATGTGTATCATTTCCCTTAACATATCATTCTTTAAAGAATTAAGAGATAATTTTGTCTCAAAAGTTTTCACTAAATGGGCAATTTTGCTCCAAAAATTTTTTGAGGGCGATTTTCTTGCTGAAGTTTTAAAAAAGGATTAATTTTGCCTTGACCCTTATCTTCATTAATTTTGACTGTTAATTAACTAAATACATTAAGTTGACAGTTTGCATATGATCCATGTTATCTTCATTAAGGTGCAAATTTATCCTGTAAATTTTAAATTTAACTTTGAAAAAATGAAATAGATTATATATAGACTTTCGGGACAAATTTGTGGCTATTTGTAGCTTAATGAAAATAAGTAATGACATAGGGAGAGACAACTCATCATATTTGATCAACTAACGGCCAAAATTAACGATAGCTGAAAGGGTAAAATTGCTCCCTTTTGAAAACTTTCAGGATAAAATAATTCTTAAAAAAACAAAATTGCCTTTTAACACTTCTTTTAATATATGAAAAAAAAAATACCATTCTTTTAATGATAGTATTAAATTTAAGAAATAAAGCAAGTGAGAACAAATAAAAAATTAATGAGAGTATTGTGAGAAAAAAATATTTGATGAAAACAAAGAAGTATAGAGTTTCATATTTAAAAAATACTTTTTTCAGACACATAATATAAGTCACTTTTAGAACACTATTATTTGGTCCACAGTATAAATTATTTAAGTATAATTAACACTTATTTATCAATTTTACCTTAGTAATTAATGTTTCAACACCGTCATTGTATTTTTGTTATCTTAATTTTGGGAGATTAGTTAGGCTGAAATCTCCATCATCAACTCTAATAGATTAAGGATCTTCAGCGCAATGGCTTCATCCAAAGCCCTTTTCACCACACACACACACACACACACACACACACACACACACACACACACACACACACACACACACACACACACATTGATGTTCTTTTTAGCGGCATGATTCTTAAAATAACATTTTTTTTTTCACTTCGCTTACACTCCATCCATATGTACTTCACGGGGACCACTTCACAAGGCTCAAATCAAGTGGTTTGCGAAAAAAGGCATTTGTTCTTGTTCAGACTTCAAAGTAAAATTGAGTTGTTCTTATCTTTTATTTATGAGGCATCTATTACTTATCCCTGAATTGTAAAGAAAATAGTCAAAATACCTAATCGCATTACAATGCGATGCGCCGGTGTGTACTCTATTCTCGTTTTTACTATATATATATATATATATATATTACTGCTCTGGATTTGTACGGATTGGGGTTGCATCAATTTTTCGTAATTGAATTTGGCAATAGTTTTGACAAGAAATGAAAACGATATACAGTCTTTTCAGATGATGAATCCACTTGATACAAGGCATAAATCGCTTCGCGAATTGAATGCATCAAAGCGGAATTCTGAATTTATTTTTTTTTTATAACAAAGGCAGTCTAGCTTAACACCTGAATTCTGATTTCTCAAACTGACTAGACTTGATTTTGCTTCGTCATCTGATCCTCCGTTAATGTATGGTGGCACGCCCCAGTACGTCCTGGTCCAGCCCTCTCTTCACTAGTATATTTCCCCACACCATCTTTAATTGTCTCCCTTGTCATTTTTAGAGTTGTTGGATGATTTTGCTTTCTGAATTTGACATCTAAATATATGTACTAATCAAACATTTTTCTAAATTCTGAACATTGCTTTCCAATCAGGTTCATGCAGATAGGGTGCTTGATGAAAGTTCCATTTGAAATGATGAAATGATTTCAGTGGCGTGACGCATGGCTGCAAATTTCACTTTCACAGGTCAGCCTTTTGGGCTCATTGGATTAATGAATACAACAAAGGTTTATTGGGTGTTCCTCACGGCACATGTATATGCCACATGTTAGTGGTACTTTATTATTGGAGTTATTAATTGAAGCTTTTGTTATTTCATATCCTGAACATGATAATCGTTAACAATGCAGCTATCCTTTGGACCTACTAAACCTTTTAATGCTTGAGCTGGGTCTATCAATAATGTAGTGAAAATAAAAGGAGCGCTTGATATTTTATATATAAACAAGGGATGAGTCACTTATCTTTTTCTTTTTCTTTTCTTTTCTTTCCTTTTTTTTATTGGCTTGAAATGATGGATTCCTTATCTCATTCACATGATAATGACAACTTTCACCAAAAGTTGATGTTAGGAGCGAGGGAAGCTTAGCTTTGGTCCTAAAAGTTAGAATATGTCATCAGTCCAAATTTTTATAATTAGATTCCCTGTTAAAATATGACAAATGCAAACAATCCTTTAAAAGGTCAAATCATAAAATGTTGAACTATAGACAATATATTCATTAGTGTTGAAAATTCCTTACTTAAGTCTCTGCTTATTTATGAATATTTAATTTAATGAATATAAATTGAATACATGCATGCTACTGACAATATTGTAATGCACCATTTAGTCAAATACTGCAAATGACGTGTTCGCACTATGGACTATGGCAACTAGGATGATTCATGTCACTCTTTCTTCTACCCCTTCTTACCCTCTTACTTGTTCTGAAAATATTAGCTTTTAAAACTAATCATCTGTTATCCAAATTAAATTTCATGTTTCTTGGTTATTCTTGAGAAGATGATCCATTAGAACAGCCCTGGGGTTGAATTCCCTTTCACCCGACAAGATATGTAATACAAATGATATTTCAGGAGTATTTTGAAGACACAGTTTCATACGTGTCTGTTGGGTTTGGGTGGGTCAGTATGTAAACGAGACAGAGCAAGCATACAGCTTAGTATTTGGTCGGATTCCGCTGTCAACTTTAAGGCATCGGCGTCCAAATGAATGGCTGTGAGAGTAGTGTTTTTGCAATGGAACACAAACATAGGAGAGTACCAAGTAGAGTGAGAGAGCGAGAAGCCCAAGCCGCTCACGTGTCTTAGCTAATAGAATAAGTGGACTGGTATCATTAAATCCATGCACCTAACATGTGTTCTTTAATGTTTGTCATTATTATACTTGTTATTTAATCTCTGGCTGTCTCTAATGCATTGGGAATGTCTCTCCAGTCTCCAAGCACCACCTTTAAGCGACCTTTTTCATTAAACATACTGTATTTCTAGTAGTACTGTTAATATTCTACTATTTTATCACCATTGCAATTCCTTCCTTTTTCCCAATACCTGTGACACTACAAAATTGTTTTGTATTTCAGGAAAATAGGCATGCCAATTTTTTCAGTAATATGGTTCTTATTATTCTTCTTTCCCTATTAGTGGAAGCAGTCCATGAGATTGAGAGTGGTCTTTTTCATATCTTTATTTCACTTCTCTTTTTTCCTTTCAACTTATGTGATTTAAGCCCTGTTTTTCTTGTCCTGCTAGCCGTGGCAGAGTATTCCTACAAGACAGTGAGGAAGGAGATGCAAAACATTTCCAGAAGGAGCAGCTAGACATTTGAGACAGAGGGTACATGGTTAATTAATGTTACTAATATTGAGAATCTTGTAATTAATTTATAGATAGTGCACCACTGAGTAGTTTGCTCTTTACGTTACTTGCTTCTTCCTCCCATGTCTCTGTTCTTGAAGTTTTGATTTTTTTGGAGTTTATTATTATAACATTTACAATTTTTTAATATAATGTTTTCCGAATTCAAAAAATTCACAATAATTCGACTTCGGAGTTTTTTTTTTTTTTTTTACACCTCAAGTTAGATAGAGGATTTCTTCAATAGATTTTTTGAAATTGAATATTTATAATCATATAACTAGGCCTTGAAATGAAATAATAACTCAAAGGAGTGAAGGTATGTAGGGTTCCTCCTTTTTTTTTGTGAAATTTTTTTTTCTTACTTATTCTTTCGTTTTATTTAATTATATTACATGTATTTATTTGTGATTAAAAAAAATTAGGTCCAAAAATTATTGGTGAAAGTTACAGGATAAAAAGTGGCATCTCTACTACTCTATCTGATCCTTATTATAAAGCACCAACTACTAATTTTCATAAATTAATAAAATTAGTTAAAAACATTTAATTTGTCCTAATATTCAAGTGATTTTTAATATTACCCCTGCTAACTACATCAAATTAAAATACTATATTAATTGTCACTCTCTCCTACTATCTTTATTAAATATTGGTAGATATAAAAAAATAAATTTAATGCACATTGAAAATTTGTAAGTGTCTTATGAAAAGAATCAAATACAATGATTAGTTGGTGTTTTATAATAAAAATTAGATGGAGTATTTTAATAAATCTTGTGGAAAATATCTACATGGCATTATAAATTGAGAAAACAAAGACTGTTGCTAAATGTAATTCTAAATAAATTAAATATTTTATAGAGCATTTCGCTTTTAATGTTTTGAAAAGTTAATCATTTGCGTTGGTGAAAGTTAGACATTAAATAGGCCGATCATCTATTAAATGAGGACTTTGTCTTTGCTTGCTTTCAAATGGGGCATTTTGGTTAATGCTTTCTGAATAAGCTATGAATCAGATCTTGGATTATCACAATTTAGAATAGAAAAGGCAGATTGCAACTTCGTTAATGATCTGCTTATGATTAATTAAAATTAGTATTATGAGAATAAGTTGTTTATTTGGAGGGCCCCTCAAAACCCTGGCTGGTACTTGAGACATAGCCTTAAGGACTACTTTTTAGTTGTTTTCACATGCCCTGACAAATTCCACTCAATTCTTTTCTCTTTTCTTTTTTCCCCTCTTTAAATTTTATTTCAACAAATAAAGCAAAAGCTAATACCAAAATTGACTGAAGATAAAAAAGAAAAAGGAAAAAAAGGAGAAAGTGAAAGGAGTTTTCAGTAAGTTGGAAAAAAAGGCCAAAATTAAGAAAGAAAGGAGAGAGAAAAAACCCTTGGAGTGGTTTAAATACATAGTCATTAATTCCACTTTTAAATTGTCAATAATAGCAAAATACTCGCATATAATAATCTCATTTTTTATTACTACAAAATATAACAATTTAATTGCGTCTGCTTCAGAAGGATGTGTCGTTTTCTGTTTTGTAATTACAAGAGCTTGCCTCTGTCTGAATCCAAAGGAAAAGAATCAGCGGAGCATAAATAACTGAAAGTTAATGACATTATCATTAATATCTAGAATTTATCACTATCACTAACTCAGAATAATGGGAATGGGGGATATAATGGAAAAAGTGAAAAACGCAGACAAGAGAAAAGAGCTTAGCAAACAGAGAAACACACAAAACAGAGAGTGGGACGCACGTTGTCACTCTCACAGCCCCAAAAGGCAAAGCAACTCTCTCAAATCTAAAATCACAATCACATTCCTCTCTAAACGTGCTTATATTTGGAGTGAAGAGTAAAGACTCAATTTTTTTCTTAATTAGAAATGAAAAATTATTAAATCATATTATTATTTTGGTATTGAAAACAGGGGACGCTTTTCTTGGACGAGATTATGTGTGAGCTCTCTCAAGAAGAAACCTCGTCGTTTTCCTCCTTCTACTGCGGTGGCTTCTTGTTGCTTTCTGTTCACTCTGTTCGAGACAAATATAAAAGAAGAAGCTTTTTATTTTTTTTTCAAGCAGGGATTTGCGCTTCTGGGTCTTTTCTGCTTTCAAGTTTCCCGCTTTGCCTCTGTTTTTATATGAATTTATGAACTCTGTTTCTCCCTGAGAGAGAGAGACTTTTGTCTCGGAAGGGTTGGTTCGTGTCTGATTTTTTTTTGGGTATAATTGCATGTTGTTTTTGCTTTGATATTTCATTTCCACTTTATCAATGGCTTAACTGTTAACTTCAACCTCTTATTGTGTATCTTACAGGATAAAGTTTCATATATATATATATATATTTGCATTGTCTTCTTTCTCGTTTTCCGGGAAAGTAGAAAGCAGATGAATACCAGAGCGCGAACCGGTACAACCACCACCACCTCCAGCCTTCAGGCAACTAAAGTTTCTTTAAATGGTGAAAATAAAGTAATAAATTCTTCTCCTTCTCCTTCTTCTTGCAGATTTTATTTTATCTTTTTTTGTTTTTGTCGTCCCATTGGAAGGTCTTGAAGAACCAAGCATCTTGTTATGTTTGTCAGTTTCTCCAGAAAATTTGGCTCTCTACCATCAAAGGTTCCAAAAACAATTTTTCACGTTATCTGAAATGGACTTTTCTGCATAATTTGTGAACAGAAAGCTTGGTTTCAGAGCATAAATCAAGAACTGCTTTAATCACAAGCATGGAATTTTGTTCCCTTAGAACTACTTTGAATCAATACCAAAAAAAAAAAAAAAAGTGAAATTGGGTTCTTTCGCTGATCTGAAGAAACGAATTGGACCTGTCCTTCAGCTTCTTTTTTCTTGAACTCTTGTATAAAAACAGATTCATTATTACTGACTGAAAAATGCAGGGCAAGATGGAAGCTCGAGGTAGCAGAGCAATGGCTGCCCAGAAAAACTTGAAAAATGGACGTCGATCCAACAGAGAAAGGAAAATGGCCTTAATACAAGATGTACATCGACCATTCTCATATGTTTCATTTACTTCTTCCAATCAGTGACAACTTATAAATAATTCATTAATTTAATTATCTGTGTTCACACTTACAGGTAGATAAGTTGAAGAGAAAGCTCAGACACGAAGAAAATGTTCACCGAGCTTTAGAAAGAGCATTCACAAGACCTTTGGGAGCTCTTCCTCGTCTTCCTCCTTATCTTCCTCCTTATGTTAGCATCTATCTATGTTTGTCTTTCTTGTTTGGAATTAAGCCCTACATTGTTAAAGAAGTTAAAATTCTCTTTATATATGAATTGAAATGAAATGCTTTTTGGAATTTCAGACATTGGAGCTTCTTGCTGAAGTAGCAGTATTGGAGGAGGAGGTGGTAAGGCTAGAAGAACAGGTTGTGAATTTCAGGAAAGGTTTATATCAGGAAGCTGTGTACATTTCCTCTAAGAGGAATTTGGAAAATTTGAATGATTCAATTGAGACAAACTCAATCAGGAGTTCCAAACACCAAAGATCAAAATCTTTGTCTTTAAACGAGTTTAATCTAACAACTCCATCTAGGCTTCAACTTCAACCTCCAATTTCCAGAAGTGCTTCAAGTAGAAAGCTATTATTTTCAGCTGACACTGTTGTATCTGAGAACACACCTGGGAAGCAGCAATTGCATAGAAAACAAAATTCAATCTCATCTATCCCCGAAGAAGGCCGAGGAAAGGAGAATCTATCGTTTAGTAACACAGGCACAAAGGACAAGCAGTCCTCAGAAAAGAAAACATCCAAAGCCAGCACTCCAGTGAAGAAAACTCCCGTCAGACAAGACTCAGCAGAGAAGTTACAGGTAACTTCAAAATTAACACTTTTGACAAACAGTCTCTGAAATAGTTGTAATAATTCAACAAGTTCTTTTTTTTTCTCTCACTCCTCTAGTTCTGTTGCCATCAGTTTTAGATGGAATTGTGTAAAGGATTTTGATTAAGATCTCATAAGTGTTTGGCCAGCTGGAGTGGAGATTAACAGGTCAAGAAAGAGCAAATGATAGAGCATCAGAAGTTGATATGACACCAAATGGAATATCAGAAGATATTGTGAAGTGCTTGTGTAGCATATTTATAAGAATATGCACAGCCAAGGACAGATCAGGGGAGCTCAATGATCCTTATGGCATTAATTTCCAATCCAGTAAGAGAGATATTGGTCCCTATAAAAATTTATGTGAAGTTAAAGCGTCCACGGTCGATTTCAACAGAACAACAAATGCATTGTTTCTGATCCATAGACTTGAGTAAGTTTTATAAGGCTTAATTTTTTTTTCAGCTATTGGTTGATAAAATCACTATGGGTGTCCTTAACTAACTTGATATGGTGGTGGTTGGTATCATCCAGATTCCTACTTGGGAAGCTTGCTTCTGTGAATTTGAAGGGTCTTACTCATCATCAAAAACTTGCATTCTGGATAAACACTTATAATTCCTGCATGTTGAATGTAAGATATAATATCTGCTCACAAATTAGCTTCATCTTACTGTGATTCAACTCAGAAAGCAGGTCTCATATTTTGATTTTGGGATGTTTTAGGCATATTTACGGCATGGCATACCAGAGAGCCCTGAAATGGTTGTGATGCTAATGCAGGAGGTAACATTGATCAGGAGAATTAAGTTTTCAAAAATTTGGTCACTTTCCAGAAGGATTAATGCACAAAGCACCTGCTATTTTTACATGAAAATTCTAGGTGACTGACTCATTTTTGGCTATTGTTTTTACCAGGCAACATTAGTAGTGGGTGGCCAGTTGCTCAATGCAATTACAATAGAGCATTTCATTTTGAGACTACCCTATCACCTCAAGTTTGTAAGTTTCTCAACCAAGCCATGTGCTTTTCGACCCAATGAAGTTCATTTTTCTTCAAAGTTCTTGCTTATCTGTACAGCTACATAGTTGTCTTATAACTGATTATAATTCATCCCCTGATTTTAAACTTCACTTCCTGCAACAGTCATGTCCGAAATCAACAAAAAATGACGAGATTATCTGTAGAAGCACATTTGGACTGGAATGGTCTGAGCCCTTGGTTACATTTGCACTCTCCTGCGGAAGCTGGTCTTCACCTGCAGTATGTTTCCTTCTCCCCACTTCAATCTAACCAATAATCCTATCATCTCTATACTGTGATAATGTGTTTCTGAGCACACAAATCTTCATACAGTAAAAATTCAGTCCTAGGTTGTCGTTCATGGGATTGTGACAGATTCATATAATATCACTTAGTATCAGCAAATATTGGTGTCACATGCCAGACTTCCCTTCTTGATGTGAATAAATGTGTTAATCTCTTTTACTTCCTGTATATGAAGGTGAGGGTGTACACAGCATCTCAAGTTGAGAATGAGCTAGAAGCAGCAAAGAGATATTATTTACAGGCAGCAGTTGGAATTACAAATACAAACAAGGTCATAATCCCAAAGTTGTTGGACTGGTATTTACTGGACTTCGCAAAGGACTTGGAATCTTTATTAGACTGGGTTTGTCTACAACTTCCCCATGATCTCAGAGATGAAGCAATGAAGTGCCTTCAGAGAAGTGGAAGAGAAGCTCCTGTGTCTCATCTAACACAAATAGTACCGTACGAGTTCAGTTTCAGGTTGCTTTTGCACCATTCATGATGAAACTCAGTTTGTATGGTTGGTTTGTATATTTCATAGTTTTTTACTTTCTTTCTTTTTTCCTTTTTTCAACAAAGAAAGTACATAAACATTAGTTGGTGTAAATTGCTTGTTGTAATTGGGTTGCTAGCAATTAGCAATACATAGAAATGGTGGTTCCTTAGAAATTGATGAGGGTAGCTGCAAAAGTTCGGGAGATAATCTCACATTGCTCACAACAGTGTTTAGAGGTGACAAGTCGGGAAAACCAATTTGGCACACCAGGATGAATTGAGTCCTTTTAATTATTTATTATTTATGTTTTGTTGGGATTGGCGAAGTTATCTTATTTTAACGGTATTCATATCATTCTTTCTTATCTGTCACCACATTAACTTCCCCGAAAAGTCAAATTCAGGCAGTTGAATTCAGATAACTGGTGGTGCACAAAGGAACTTGCACAAGTCAAAGATAAAACATCTATGTAAACTTCTGTACAGTTGTTTGAAATTTCAATGTGTTGTTAAGCTTAGTACAAGTGCGTCTACACACACACACATGAATATTATATTGAAGCGAATTTGGATTTCTTTCTTTAAATAGAGATTATGATTTATGAGTATGCAACGATCAATCTTTTATAAGAAAATATTTGTATAATTCAAAAGAAATATCATTTGTTAAACGTCTGCACAAGAATCGTGGCGCTGGTTTATCAAATCTAAAATACTGAAATATCGGCCTCTATTCTATTTTTTTTAATCCAATATTGATGTTATATCCAATCTTAAATATAATATTTACTTAACTTTTTTTTAAGACTAACGAAGCTAATTAAATTATTTTAGAGTATTTATATTATATATATTTTTTAAATTAATCTGTTTTACTTATAAGCTAATACATAATATGATAAAATATTATCAAATTAAATAAAGTTAACTGAGTTTTATAATTACGAGATAAAGTAGTAAATATTATTTATATAGAGGTTGGATCCTAAGTTACCGAAGCATTTGTAAACACAAGATTTGAATCCCAAATTACAACTAATAAATTAACTATACATGAGTACTATTAGTATTAAAATTAGTTAGTTGGGGGAAAAGTTGAAACTCCTTTCAAGAGTTGTTTGGTAGCGCTAGTCAATGATGGTAAGTTTCCAACATGATGAGTATTTACACAGTTAAGGCCCTCAACTTTCTTTTTGCCCCTTAGGTGATGGGCCCAACTTGAATTCTTCAGAGTTATCATGGGCCTGGTACGATTGGCAGTTGGAATTGGATGGCCCGCAATGTTCACTGGGCGAATAAAACACAGCTTCACCAACTAATAGGTTGAGATGGAGCCCACCGCTAGAGACATCCAAACTTCAGGCTGTCTTAAAGCTTAGGTAATCTCCTTAGAGTAATTAAGGGTTCACCTTACACAATATTAGTATCACCTAAAAAAAATTAGAGATTTCACCATTCGGCTAAGATAATATTAGGTTCACTTTACCCAATATTAGTACTCCCTCTGATCTTAATTATAAGGTTACATTGACTTTTTTAGAAAATTTTAGAAAAATATTAAGAAAGCTAATTATATTACTTGATCATATCATATGTTATGTTTTATTACAGTATATATTAATTTATAAATCAAACAACATAATTTAAAGAAAAACGATAAATTTTAACATCATAATATAATTAATTTTTTTTAAAATTATTAAAAAAGTCACAAGCTATAACCTAAAACCATTTTGCTTGGATAATATTTATTAGTATCACCTTGAAAACGACTCACCAACCCGATATTTTCACCATTCGGCTAGAACTTGGGGTATCTAATCCAATTTGATCTCCTAGTTTTGGTCTTCTACGTTGGCCCAGCAAAAGAGGAATAGGATGAAATGAAACCCCGGGGGCTAAGAAAAAGAAATTTCGCTCTAACTTCAACTCGAATATTATATTACCCAAGCACCGAAAAATTCAAAAAGATTATCATTGAAAATGACGAAAATCCCCCTAAAGTCTCAAAGAAAAAGCTTGAAGACTATAATGCAGGACCCCACCAAAGGTGGGACCCTCCCAAAAATAGGCGTATGCCACTTGATGCAGCGAGCACACGGTATTCTTTAGTAAAAGGCGAAAGAATAGTTCGCTCTGTGCTCACTGCGTGGCTGCGTACCTTCGCAACTTCACTCGCTTCCGCTTTTATATTGCCTTTCGCTCTGGAACTATTCCGAGCTTACCGATGTGGGGCTTTGTACAAGTTCTCAAGGGTAATACTAATCTGATATGTTATGTGCATTTCAGCTCACTTCCCTTGTACACAAAAATCAACAGTTTCTTTCAACACCATAATTATTGTTAAACTCGAATGAATTTCATGAAACAATATTGAAATTTGTCCGCATAAAAAATGAACCATAAGTGATAGTCGCTATGCTTTTGGGAAGGAGGCAATAATTCAGACATGCCTCTCTCTTCCATTCTATCTCTTTCCTTCTCTTCATATTCCCCTAACCAATAATGGGAAAATTACACTGAGGTCCCAAGTAAAAAAATATACGTCAAAGAGGTTCTAAGATAAGAAAATACTATTGTCAAGTCCTTAAGATAAGAAATTTATTACTGTCAAATCCTCATTAACAACTCCGGATTTATTAATGGCGTCCTAGTATTGTTATTAACAACCCTAGGGATGTCATTAACAACTTTGAGACTTAACAGTAATTAATTTTTATCTCGAGAACTGTTTAACATATATTCCCTTATTCGGGACCTTAGTGTAATTTTTCCAATATATTACGGGCTAGAGAGAGGATCATGATCAACTTCACTTGCACTAATTTATTTTCTTTTAACTTCCCGAAACCTTCTCTCATTTCATTATGTTTGCAAAGGTAAGCATATGTATGCTAGTTTTGAATAATACCCGCAGAGACCTAATTAACTTTTTAAGAAAGACAAAATAAGTTAAATAAATTATTTAATTATATAATATGTTATATATTATTATATATCAATGTGTAAGTTAGATAAATTAGTTTAGAGAAAAAAATAATAAATATAAATAATTTAATTAACTTATTTAACCATTTTAAAAGATGTCAACGGACTCATTTTTTTTATCTATTTGTCAAGTTGCTAATGAAGAAGATTATACTAATATTGACTCAAGAGTGAAGGGGAAGAAAGGACAGCATAATGGAAGATGTTATTGTTGGGGTGTAGAGTCCGATGCACTCGCTCTTCAATCTTCACCCTAATGCACTGCTTCTATCAGAACCATCTCGTTACATAATAAAAGGTGGGAAAACAAAAGTGAACCCAAAAACAAAAAACGTGGGAAGAACCCAACAGCCTTAACAACCTATTTCATTCGACTTCATAATCCTCAATGGGGACAAGAATAATTCTCCTTGTCTGTTAATTTCATATCGTGTTAGAGGAACCATCTAATAACAATCAGAAAATATCACCTGCAACTTAACACATTACAACTTTACAGTGGAAAACACAAAGGCCTGTAGGAGCAGGGTTTACTCTTACTCCTCTCTTCCAAGTGCACACGAACTCGGGTCCTCTAAGCGGAGAGAAGTCTTCAGATAATCTAAGTCTGAGCCTAACTAATGGTGGCAAAGATGCTGGCAAGGAGAAAGAAGATTGTTGACCAAAATTTTCTTGGCTAGTGTGAACCATCTTCAATCTTCTGTGTGCCCTCCGAACCTTCTATTGAACCTTAGCAAGACTTCGAGATGGTCCATGCAACAATTTGACAAAACCAAGGAAGCTTAACTTTCCATCAGTGTGTCTGATCCAATCATGAAGGACAGCATGAACAGGGACAGATGGGCCAAGGCTAAGTTCCTGAATAATTTAGTTGAAACCATAGATGAGAAATGTTATCCCATAATTTCATCTCAAGCTCATAAATCTTAGGTGAAGAGATACCTAAACTAAATGATTTCAAGTACTGATATTGCTAATTAAGAAGAATAGAAGAGTAACCTCAATATACCCATAGTACTAAAATGTGCAATAGAGTTTTCAAAAAAATATACTAGTGATATTGCAAAACCACTGTGGTTGGTATGTCTTCGCTTGTAAAATCATCAGTTTTGGGAGAATGACAGTTTCAAAGGATCTACCAGTTCGGACACATGCCCGTGTTTCAGCCAAGGCATAAACCCCATGAGGCACGAGTGAGCCAGTTTCGTGCGTATTTAAGTATGCAGACTTTATCTGGCATGCATGCATACATAACAAAAGTATCTTTTTATTCAAATAAAGCATACCGAAGCTAGTTCCTCAATGACAATGGCGCGGTTTCCATCTTTTTCAAAAAGTTCATAGGCATAGCGAGCCTGCTGCTCCCACCGACCAAGTGCTTCAAGTTGATGAACACTAAGTGCAGCTGCACAGAACTCATCAAAATCCATCTTTCTATATTGCAATGCATTGAGCTGCCATCCAAAATCATCAATATTATGATAAATTATTATCAAAGGTACAAAGCTGCCTATTGAATCATAAACCAAAGCAAAGTCTCGTCCTTGCACTTACTGATGCCAGAAAGTCGAGAATGCGTGACTCCTTCATGGCCTCTGTAGCAGTTTTCATCAAGACCTGGCCAACTCAAATGTATTAGATAACAAATTTCATCTTATTAACGTAGTATATCAAAATAATTGGAAAGAAACCTACCGCTTTGATACTTTCCAAGCTTATAGCACCATTTTTGTTGGGCTCTAAAAGTGTAAACTGCTCCTTCAAATAAAATATCTCATCGGCAGTTAATGTCTTAGACAGTGCCTGTTCCAATACCAATGACTTTGATAAGCTAGGGGAAAAATACATGTATAGCATGCTTAAGCATATGGAAAAGAAAGAAAACAAAAGTAGACGAGGGAAAAAGGTTAGTAATAAACACTTGAAAAAGCAACACTCAGCAAATACAATGTTCGGAAGTGAACTACATTATATTTAAATATCTTTTTCCTTGTCTTCAGCTTCAAAATTTCAGGAAGCATTTCATGCGCATAATAAATTCAAACCTAACAAGAAGGAAACACTCAGTGATAATCAATGGGTTTTCCATTCAGATTATTCAAGCAATAATAAACTATTCAAGCCTTAACCAGATATTAATTGTAAAATAAATGTTTTGGATAAGTAGTGTGTCTATTGATATGTTAAGATTAATGCTGAAACTAATTTTTTTTTTTCGATGGTAATGCTGAAACTAATTGACAGCACATATTCAGTGGAGAAACTCAAGAAGGGATGCATAAATTATTCATAAATGGCTCTGTCAATTTGATATTAAATTTATGAACGCAAACACATTCTACATGAATATACACACCCTTAAAGCTGCTTTCCGCAGAGATGAGGAACGCATGTATGCCTTCATGAGCTTGAATATTAGAATATCCAAAGGTACTTTTACATCCTTGTAATTTTTAATCCAGGGATGACCTGTGACATGCGATGGTGAGTAGTAGAATAGAAATAGAAGCAAACTCAGCTTCTGATGATAAACTCACTTAATGCCTGTGCAGCCGTCATTCTTTTCCGTGGATCTTTAATAAGTAGCCGTTTAACAAAGTCTTTTGCCTCAGCTGATAGAGAAGGCCACGGAGGTTCATCAAAAGTTGGATCAGATTTCAATACAGAACGAAAGATTCCAGACTCAGTCCGGGACCAAAATGGACGGCTTCCACATAAAAGAATATAAGCAATCACACCAATGCTCCATACATCAGCCTCTGCAGTGTAAGATCTATGTAGAACCTCAGGGGCCACATAGTATGCACTGCCAACAATATCATTAAGCCTTTCATCTGCAAACACAATAAAAAGTATTTAATCTTAAATAAATCAAATTTGTTACTTTATAATGCAAACTACATTACAGCACTCAAAAGCATACCTGGTTTTACAAAATCTGACAACCCAAAGTCTATAGCCTTCAGCTCTGAGTTTTCATCCTTCGACGTAAACAAGAAATTCTGATCCAGAAATCAGCCATATATATGAATTAATACTTCATGAGAATCAGAAAACAAGACCCGCAAGCTAAATCAAGCAACCATTTTCACTAAATAACTTATCAAGCACTATAGACTCAAATGTTACTTTAAAGTTTACATTTTTTTATGCCCCTCTTCCTCCAAGTAAAGATAATTGCAAACTTAGATTCTGCATACTGTCCCTTTTTTTTTGGTTTTGGGGGTGGGGGTTGGTAAACTCATAGCTCCTAGATAAGGAGTAACTCCTACATTTATGGTACTCCTTCTGTCCCAAATTATAACAGACAACCGCCACCCCTCCTCCGTCCCAAAATAAAAAAAACATTAGAAGAATGTCTTGTGTTTTAATTTTTTTCCCAGTTTTGCCCTTATTTAATACTAATGTATTAAAACTTTGTATTGACCATAAAAATTAGTATTTCCTATGAGAGACAAGAGGGGGTAGGGGGAGAGAGAGTGGTGGAATTTAATATGGGTATTATCTCTTTTATTCTATATCTTCTCACTAATAAGGGTATTTTAATAAATATGAGCAAAAAATTTGATATACTTATTGTTCTTAACCTTTCCTTCAAACCAAGAGATTCGATTAAACGTCTATATTTTGAGAGGGAGGGAGTGGTTATCTGCATGGTCAGAACTCAATAGTGCAAGGAAATTGGAAAATTCGAGAATATATTTTACCTCAGGTTTAAGGTCACGGTGCACAACACCCTGTAAATGGCAGAATGCAACAACATTGAGTATTTGTATCATTACAGCTTTTGCATCATCCTCTGAGTATTTTCCACCTCTGCAAGAGGAAGCAGGTGTCATTTAGACGTTAGAAGTAATAAGTCATTTCAATCGTTTCTGCTTTTATCCACTCCAGTTATTACTCTATCAGCATCTAAATTTAACACATTAATAAGAATGTACATCTATTGCCAAAATATATACCTTGATAGGATTCTGTCCAACAGCTCCCCTCCTTCACACAACCTGAGACATGAGAGTTTCACCATAAGTGATCACATATCTTTTGTAGTCACCAAAGTCAAGAAAGAAACAGGATCAGAAAACAGTTTCGTTTCGAACGGCCACAGTGGATGACCGGTAGCTTGTAAATAAAAGAAAACCAGAACTAGAGCTTACTCCATTACTATATAGACATTATCATGGTCTTCGTATGCATCATAGAATTGCACAAGATTCTTGTGTCCTGTTAAAGCTCTCAATATTTTTACTTCTCTTCTCACATCCTCAATAGCAATG
Source organism: Acacia concinna (assembly GCA_037177275.1). Lineage (NCBI taxonomy): Eukaryota > Viridiplantae > Streptophyta > Magnoliopsida > Fabales > Fabaceae > Acacia > Acacia concinna. The sequence continues at coordinate 1,484,211 of JBAGKO010000002.1, read as the reverse complement.
GCAGTGGTCATCTGAAATCAAAAGATGATAATTAAAAAGTGATTAACATATAAAATACATATATTTAAAGATGAAAACACACAATTACACGCACACATCCACACAAAAGGAAACACAAGCAGATACACACATATGAGCATTGACCAAGATTTTAAACGTGAAGATGCAAGAAGTATTGAGATTAACAAATTTGTAATCAAATAAATGGTATGGACACCATGCTAAACAAATTCTGTCACAGAAGATCCAAGGCACATTATAGTAAACAAGTTGCTGATAAGAAAAAGTTAAAACTACGATAAAAATTTCAAAATAGGAACGTTGCTGGACAGCAACTGATATGAAATTATTGAACCAAACTGCGTTACAAGCAATGAAATTAATTCAAGTGAATGCTTGGCGTATAAATTAAGAAATCGATTTTCAATAATTGAAATTTCTCATATTATTTTGCTCAATATTTTGCGAGTTCCTATATATTTGGACATCATAATTCAGGATCTTTTTAATAGGTAACTCCTAAAAGATTGAATCTTTTTCTAGCTACAATTTTAACTTTTTCGTTAACCTACGATCAAGAATTCATGCATGACCACCATCATTGGAAAGCTTAATAAATTAGACCAATCGGCTATAAAATAGCAAGCCGAACAAGCAACAGTTCAAACAATAAGATAATTGAATATAAGCTTGTGTGGTGGGTGGCATGATGCAGCTTCCCTTCCACTTAACCCGACCCAAAATGAAAGAATAATTATTTCGACAACGAGAAATGACCAGGCTCAATTCCGGCCGGATGAGTAAGATAAAAGAGGATTAAATCGCCCTGTACTCAGAAAAGTGGTAATGACTTCGAATAGCAACTTGTAGGTAAGTAATATGCACATTCCTACAAACCTTTGCTTTCGGGATAACTTTCACAGCCACCTGTTGCCCCTTGAGCTCGCCCTTCTTAAACTTGGCAGCACAAGTGTAACCAAAGTGACCTCTCCCAACCTCATCTCCTAATTCATACTTGTTCCCGAAATGCTTTGAGAATCCAAAACTCTTGTCAAGACCAGTAACCACCTCTGCTTCGCTCCCTTCTGGTATGGTCGCCTCATTTGGCTTCACCGACCCATGCCGTCTAGCCAGCACAGCTTTTATGTGCTTCGCCGGCGACGGAGGTGGGAAGGGACGTTTGAAGAACCTCCTCGGCGTGGAGTTCGAGCTCCCATGCGCCGGAGATCTCGCCGGAGACTTCTTCGAGAACAAATAGTGGGCCGGACTTGGACTGTAAAACGGGAAGAAAGGTGATCTTTTACCATTCTCCGCCTCTTTCTTCTCCTTGCTAGGGTTTTCACCGTTCACAGTGCTCGAATGAGGTTGAGGACAGTCATTAACAGGCACAGAGTCGTCTCTAGGTGGTACCTGGTTATTCCTGGGCGATTCATTTTCAGATTTGGCAGACGCAGGTGTGAGATTGGCCGAGGGCTTTGAAGTGCAGAGACCCATTCGGTGCTCCTCACAAGAAACACACAACGTAGAGATGCTAATTCCAGCTCAAAGCATTATACATACACATAAATAATCACATTCAATTGAACACCGAACACTTTAAACTCTCAACAAGATTCGAAATCCAGAGAGCTCAGGAAGTGAAATAGAAATCTGAGGCGTGTGGAGGAATGAAGGTTCATTTCTTGATAATGGAGAGTGTGTTGAAGGCCGGTGGCGAAGAAAGAGAGAGAGATCCATAGAAAGTGATAAAAAGGAAACGACGAGAGGTTCGCTTTTTGTTGCACAGAACAGCTAAAATTAAAATTAAATTGTTTTTTAATTTAATTGTGATTAATGATTTGTGGGTTTTGGTTGGAAAGAAAGGGAAATTGTGGGCCAGGGGTGGTCCAGTTACGTACAGTTGAATTTCCATGTGGAAAGCAGAGAGTGGGCCTTCCAATTTTAAAAGTAAAAATTGGTCTTTTAAAATTACTAAATCAATAAGGGTTATCGAACTTTTGTTTCGGAGTGCGTCATTGGGTTTTGTATTTTACCTGAAATTTAAAATTTTGTAGTTTTAAGTAACATTTAACTAACGGTATGGTTAAGGAAGGAAAGTGAGGTAGTTTAATTTGTTTGTTTTTTTGTGTGTATTAGCAAAGAAAGAATGGCAAGTAATGGTAATTAACTGAAAAAGATAGTTGGTTGAGTGATTGATGATGCTTGATAAGGTCAAAACGAGGTGTTTTGGGGCCATCTATATCAATATCAAAACAAAAAGATGCAACAATTGTGGTGCCATTAAAATTTGATTAGGAAAAGCAGTTCCTATAAATTAAATAATATATTGTTAGCCTCATAGGGTATCCTTAAATTGTGGCCGCAATATATACACAAAGTCAAAACTCCACCGATTATTTGCCTTGTATGTTTGGCAAGTTAGATGATCATGTATGAAGAAAATATTCCTTACATTATAATATTGGAGATGGAGATATTATTTTAGTATACTTGGTCGGAATCGATTTCCATATATTATTCTATTGTACAAAAAGGAGAATAAATTGTTATTCGTGGCTCTCAATTTTTTTTAATAATTCATTCATTATTCTATATAATTGTGCAATATATAAATTCTTTTAGAGATTAGAATAACTGTCATCAGAATATGACAACGAATCTTAGAAAGTCATTTATTCTTTGAAAGATATCCTTATGATGGTTACAAGCATCCTCATAGCAATATCATTTATAAAACTTAATACCTCCCCCTAAATTTAAAGTTTAAAATAAAACCCAATAAAACTTAATACCTCCCCCTCAATTATATTCCATTACAATCCTGGTTATTTTTAATGGGATAATCCTGTCCCAAACAATTTAGGACGAGATAAAAGTGGAACATGACAAAATCATTATAGGGATTGGACGGGAAGGAACAAGCTTTGTTCCTTCCCGGCCTTTTGTCCCATCTCAAAATTATTATTTTTATTTTAATTAACATATATAATATACCAATATTTATATTTTTTTACCAAAAAATCTAATATTTTTATTAAATATCTAACCAATATATATTTAGATAGGTATTATTTATATGCAATGATGTTATCATCTAATTTTTTAAATACATATTATCATATACTGAGTTTATTTTTAACATAAAAACTTTATTAAATATAAAAATATATTTTTAGATAAATATTAGTTATACAAAGGTTAAAGTACACTTTTGATCCTTTAAATTTAGTTGAAATCCACTTTTAGTCTTTTAATTTTAAAAATTGTGTTTTTAGCCATTTTAAATTAACATCGTTAACTTCACTGTCAGAAAATGTTGACTCAATAAAGTTAAAATACTAATGTTTTAATTTTGACGGCAACTTGAAGATTCATTAGGGTTTTAATTATTTTTCTATTTACATATAATTTAAATATAAGATTTGATCATCATTTTAAATTTAGACATGCTAGGTCGGCATTTTCAGTCAGTAAAATTAACGGTATTAACTTAAAATGAATAAAAATACACTTTTTAAAGTTAAGAGATTAAAAAAGGTTCTCAATTAAATTTAAAAGACTAAAAGTATAGTTTAGCCTTATATAAAATAAAATCTTCATATAATATTTTTAACTAAAAAGAAAAAGGTTCTAAAAAAAACATAAATGGAATGTCTCATTACCATACTGATCCCGTCCTGATTCCAATGTCATTCTGATAACAACGAAAATGGGATGAGACATGGGACAACTTTGCTGTAACGGTACTTTTGTGAGATAAGACACAAAATATGCCTGTCCGTCCCCTTCCCCTAAACACCCCAAGAGAGGACTATACAACCGGCGCATTATATATATATATATATATATTGTATTTTATGTATAAATTATCAAATTACGTAAATTTAATTGCTACATCCGCTATTTAATATTAGATTTAATTTATAATTTATTTATTTTTAGTTAAAGTTGGTTGTATATTATTCACAGGAGGGAGTGTATATGTTGTTTTATATTAATATCTTCCTAAATTCTATCTCATGCTAATAACCAAATTAAACTATACTCTTATATATATATATATATATATATAACTATTTTTTTTTTCTATTTTCCTTTTATATGGTAAGCCAATTAACTTTAACTTTTGCCCTCATGGTTACGTCAACTAATTCGTAATATAAGATTGTCAATTCCATCACAAATAAGATCTTATATAAAGAATATAACGTAGTAATATTTCGGATATGCTCTACTCTATAATATATGCTGAATTGGTTATAAATTTCATGGCCCAATAATTTAATTTAATTAAAAAAATTGTTGGTAGGATATCAAGACAGGTTGTTTGAAGTCTATAAGAAGAAAAGATAGATAAGAAAGTAATGCACAGCATCTTTAAGGTATAGATAACACTTTTCTTTAGGTTTAATTAATCCATTAATAAGTATCATTGGACATGGATTGTTTTTATAATATTCAAGCCAAGGTAAAAATGATTATTATAAAGCAGTAATTTGATTTTGTCTCTATATCCACTCAAAAACAAACAAAGTTATGAGTTTAATCTTGTTGTTGTGCTGTGTGATGTGTGTATTTGCATTATCTGACTAAAAGCTAACATTGATGGGTATTTTTATATTATAAAGTTATGTTTTGAATTGGTACCTCTTCAAATAACACCTCTTTCAATTAATTAGTTAGGACTATATGTTAGATTTATGAACCTCACAGATTAATTAATTAAGAAATATAATTTAAATAATCAATAATTATTAAAAATAATTCTTCACCAAAAGTTACGCATTTATATGATATAAAGTTCTTATAAACAAGACAATCTTTACCACCTCTTTGGTGATAATGTTTTACATTTGTCTTTAGGATCGAAAAATACTAATAAAGAGATTTGACCTGATTTTTAACGTTATAATTTTTTACACAACTTTTTACATGAACTTTTTAATTAATTTATTAAGGACATAATTTTATTAAAAATACATCTCTTTATTTTAAAATATCCAATAAATATAAATCACAAGATATCTGATGAAAATAAACAATATTAATTGAAATCCCATGTGTAAAGCAGTTAATTAATGGCAGTATGAGTAATAAGCTAATGTAAAGTTGGAAAGAATGGAGATATTATAAAATATATATTGGAACAGCCTTTTCGATTGACATCGACTTCGTGAGAAGAGATCAGATTAGCTAGAGAGGAACCTATTTGAAATGTGGGAGATGAAGACAAAGTAGCTCATATTAGTTTAATTATTAATTTAATATTTTATGGTACATTAATGTAATACTGTGCAAAAACACATAGAACAGAACATCAACTTGGCGTACGTTGTATGCATGTCATTTTATATCAGTATATTGTATTGATATTAAATAATCCAGTGCTGTAATATATGTAACTTTCATCGTTCAAATTCTTTTCTCAATATTTTATATATATACAGATCTGAAGGTTCTTGAATCCTGGGATGCAGCAAAATTTTAAATATGGATTCAAACAAAAAGATGTTACTGTCAATAAATGCTGCTTGATAATATATAAAATCCTAGATTGGAGAACGCAAAACCAAATGATATATATATATATATATATATATCATCAACACGGCTTGGGTCAACATATACTTAATTACTAGACTTGATCTCTAGCTAAACATACATGTGCCAGCGCGCAGGGGTGATAAGACACAATAGACAACTGTTAATAATGTAATGAAATTTGATATGATTGTAATTGACTTTTGATTTTCAATTAATTGTAATTTTATATTCCCTTTAAGGCAACTTATCGTATTTATTATACTACGTCCTTTAAAGGATATGAGGTAGGCAGTAATTGATTTGGGTGTTGATCCGGAAATTTCATTCTTGTTCTATGCGCATCTTTAATTTATATATACATGGTGAATGAATGAACACGACACAATTTATAGTTTCCATTATTATGTTTTGCTTTCTTTTTCTTTTTATATAGGACGCCAAACAAACTACATACTATCCCTCAGTAAATAAGGGTTTAAATCAGGATATGAATCAGTAAAAGTAATTAAATTAGGAGCTAAAGGTAAGGAAGACTTCGCTAGAAAATCTGTTGCCTTATTTGCATCACGAGCAATATGATGAATGTGTACAGACTAATCTTAATTAAGCCAAACTCTTACATCCTGCACAAGTTGATCAATCTCATAAGATGAGGTACTTCATTCCTTCAATAAGGCAACCACTAGAGACAAATCAGTTTCTAAAATAAGATGTTTCACTCCACTTTCTCAAACCAACTTCAAACCCATATAACAACCCCAAATCTCAGCATGTAACTCTTCACCCTACTGTAACCTGAGAATAAAACCCATATGGCACCTTCCTAACGAATCTCGCAGCAAACCGCCACAGCTAGATACTTAAGTATGTTCTGAATAAGCACCATCTACATTCAGTTTTGCCCGCCCTTTCTCAAGTGGCAACCAACTACGAGATAAACCATCACTAATAAAATTATATCAATAGCAATATTATGCATCATTCATGTTGATATCCTCAACATGAGATGAACTTTCCAGTACATTATGTTCCTTAGATAAAGGATTACTTTAAATCACAAAGTTGGGATTCTTCAACCCATCTCTAGGATCTATGGGATCATTGGCAGAGTTTGCATTAATTACCATGGGAGGTTTTATCAGACTACTTGGATGATGTTCCTGCACCAATAACCCACTCGATGTTCTCATAGCCAAGTTCACAACATTTAGCCCATTTTCTGAACTCGCCGTTTCATTAACATTTTAATTGCTTTTCTCTATTTTGTCCTTTAGCTCAATAAACTCAACTAGTAGGCCCCATCCTGCTGGCACCTTTTGCTTCAAATTCTGTTGTTCAATTTTTAATGGCCAACCACCTTCATGAATTTTGAACAAGCAAATGATGGTTTAAAACTCAGCTTTAGTTTCTCAATTTGTGTGTAATTATTACCTCCCAAAACTTGTAGACCTTCATTAGGTACAATTTTCTCCAATGCATTAAAACGTGATCCCCCAAATCTTGTGTAGTTATTACCTTCCAAAACTTGTGGACCTTCATTAGGCACAATTTTCTCTAATGCATTAAAACGTGATCCTCCAAATCTCGCGCCATCATGTGTCCATTGCCTTGAATCACAATTATTCCTTTCTTGGAGCCCCTTCGTCTTCCTCTCCACGGACGTTAAACAATCATCCAGCCTCCAGATGATGTATTTGATGAATCACCATCCAAGGATTTGGTTTAGACATAGAATTCACAACAGTCTTATTTTCCATTACATTAGTAACATTTTGACTACCTTTACTGAATGAAGCATCCTCTTTCCCACTCATCGCTCACAATTTGTAATCTCTGTGTTTTGCTTTCTATTATCTCTCTCTGTTGCTTTAATTTCTTATCATCATATGCATTGGGTCTTTGAAAATCCAGGGCAACTAATGCTTCATTTAGAACATGAATAGATCACTCATATCCTTCCTATTGAATGTGTTAATTTTTTTTATTACAGGTGGCCGAGATCGAACCCGAATTAGGTACCACATAGGACACTAATTATACCACACGGCTAAGAGGCCGTTGGTTGAATGTGTTAATTACTATCTTCAATCTTAATATAAAAGTCAAGTGACTTGTTTGTCATTAGACTAATTTTTACTCAACTTATAATGTTCCTCTTGTCCAATTTATAAGACACTTTTAGCATGTTTCACATAAATCAATAAAAACATAACACACTACTACAGATTTCTCTATATTTGGCGGTTGTTATTTGCCTATATATGGTGGTTATTAACCGCTATATATTTTAACGTCATATATACATGACGGTTAAACAACTGCCATATATTTAAAATATATATAACGGTTGTCAAAGTCTAACCACCCTATATATTAGTCGATATATGACAGTTTCCATTGAAACAACCGTGATGTATTTATTTGGTATATGACGGTCATAACAACAACTGCCATATATTAGGTCTAAAAATATTTTCCATCCACTGGATCTTTCAATCGGCCCCCTACATTCATATATGCCATAAAACAGCATCAGAATATGAGCGTAGGTACAAATTGATGAAATATGAATTGAAGGAATGTATAATACAAATGCATATATACAATGAACAATGTTACATATATATGTGTTATGTACATTGCAAGCTAAGTACATATATATAGAAAATCAAGTGTCCCATTTTCTTTTCCTTGACTTAATAATAATGCTTTTTTTAGTTACAATTGCTTTCTTAACAAATTT
>JBAGKO010000002.1:1455913-1468640 GCA_037177275.1 Acacia concinna | reverse complement strand
ACTAAACAAATGGAATAAACATATTATTATAATAAAATACAAAAATTACAACTCAGAAATATGAATTTAATATAAATAACAAATAAATGTATTGATAAATACATTTAAAATGAAAATAAAGTAAAGAAGTGAAATATGAAAACTAACCCGAGTGAAATAGATGTAAATGAATCTGGACAGTGCCTCGAAACTGTAGAAATTCTTCGAACTTGCTCTGAGAGATAAAAGTTGACGAAACGTTGAAATGAAATGGCAGGGGTTTAAATAGCTGCGAAATTCACTGAATTTGTAACGGTTTTCAAAAAAGCGCTACATAAAATACTACAAAATGAAAAACACCTCGAATTTTGCATGATTTTTGAGAAACCACTATAAATATAATGCAAAAGTTGTTCACCCAATACACGACTTGTGCTTATCCATCCACCTAGACCTTGTTTTTCAACGCAAATCGTTCTTAACATGAACAATTTATCTAAATCGTTCTTATTAAGAAGGATTTGTTCTGCAGTATCTGACTAAATATATTTTTTTATTGTATTTAGTTAAAATAATTTACTGTTCATCTTGTTTGACTAAAAAAACCAAAATCTGGAGTAAACAGAACAGAGAGTATGCATTAGCTAGAGAAAATGTAACGTAAAGAAACGAAACATAACATGAACGTTATTAATTAATCTGGGTTCCAACCAGTCGCAGTCCACATTGGAGTGCAATTATCTCTGCAGTGTCATAAGCTCGTCGTAAGTTAGAAGAATATACGGCAGACACCTTTCGTTCCTTAGATAGTTTTTCAGCCACCTCCATCCATAATATTTGCATTATTAGTCATTAATTAAGGCGCGAATATATCGATCCCAGAAAAGAGAGCAAGAAAAAATTAAATAAAGAATTCTAAATATATGGTTTATATGTAGGAATTAAAGAAAAATGGCTGAGAAACAAAAGCAACTTACTCTAGTTGCTTGTGCTCTTCCAACATCATTTAACTCAACATCCAGCTGTCCCTGAAAACACACAAGCACACTTATTTTGAGCATATAATTTCATATTCATATACAAGCGGAGATGTCAAGAAGTAAAATCAAGAGGATAGATAAGAGGAAAGACCTAGAACTCGAAGTGGAACCGGCATCCGCCATGGAAGAGTCAGAGACGGCGGAGAGAACGAGGGACAAGAAGCGAACTGAGCTAAGTTAGAGCGCCAAAAGATTGAATTGAACAGAGCAGTTACTGAATGGAAGAAGAAACAATCACTTACTCTCTCTATTTCTATTTATAAGACCCTTTTAAAAAATTTTAAAAAAATTAATTACATTACTTAATAATATCATATGTTGTGTTTTATTACATTATGTCTTAAAGTAATGTAATTATCTTTTTTAGAATTTTCTTAAGATTATTTAAAAGGATATTATAAATAGTATATTATTTATAAGAATATGGGTTCATTATTAAGATATTTATTTATTTATTACTTATGACAGATTTTTTCCACCGGCAAGAAACCCATTCTTGGTGCAAGAAATAACCCATTAGCTTAAGGTACTTCTTCAATTTTTTTTTTGGTGTGTGTACTTGAACGTAAGAGAAAACTAAAGATACGGGATTATAGTGTATAATATGTATGTTAAGGAAAATTAATCAATTTTTAAGCTAAATTGCTTATTGAACTATTAGGAGTAGTCATTTCTAATTTAATAATTTTAGGGTAGTTAAATAATTGGTAACTACATTGGAACAACTTTTTATCTTATACAAAACATGACATATACATTTTTAAGAACTATTAGAAGTTATTTTGTAATTCTAATGAATAATTATTAAACGAATTTTATAATTTATAAATATTAAGTTAACCATTATATTATTAATTTTGGACCTGAAATCAATGATATTATTAGATCATTCGTTTTTAGATACCAACAAAAACAAAACGCAGTGCTATCTTTCCAGCTGATAAAATGAGATTCATATTTAGTTCATATTTTGGAAGTGTTGGTGATTTTTTTTTTTTGAAGTACAAGTATTGGTGATTTTGTTACTCAATATGGAACTTGCAAGTTTTGGAAGACGAAGAAACTTAAACCTCCAAGAATTGATGGTCAGGATAAAGCCCTTTATTATAAATCTTTTAATGACTGATCATAACATTCTTGATCAAATAGGCATATAAATGAAAAGATCGTCCTAACTCAAATAATATTTGGAGGTGACCTACTCACGATATGCTTATAGGGAAAGTGACATATATAAGCAGTTTAAATATATGTGTGCATTAAAGCTTGATTGTTGAATTAAAACCGGTTTTTAAACCAATTCAGGCAAAACTAGACCGGTGGGGAATTTTAAAAAAAATACTTTAAATTCTTATCATGCCATTTAAATATTAAATATCAGTTCAAATATTCATACCTTATATTACTAACAAAATAATCATATAGTTATCTAACATTTTTTAACAATTTCTTTGACATATTGACATCATAGTATGAAACTATCAACCATCAATCAATGACACTAGTTAGAATAATATAAGTAATCACTAAATACCCTTCCTAATAAAATATCAAAATAGATAATTGATAATAAAATATTCATATTTACAATCCTTTAATAACTAAAGGCGCATGTCATTAACACCATAATTATAGTAATTAACTTCAGCCAATATTGCCTTGTACAATTAATGCTCCTAAAAATACAATATTTATTTAAAGGCAATTCGGTTGGGCCAACCCAAACTCTCTAGGTTTCGTGGGTCACCTCAATCTTGAGTAAGAGTTGGAGCATTATCCGGATTGGTTACATGGTCTAGTCGCTAATGATCACCCTCACAATTGTAGTGCTGAATAATTTATTTGAGAGTAATAATATTTTATTTGTGGGGTAGAAATAAATATGTGATAAATATATTTTTCGTATTTTGTCCATAAGATCTTATTTACCCCAAATTAGATATAACAAATAAGAATGTAATATGATATTAAAGTATTTTACGGTTATAGTGAGATTATAATTTAGCGTAAAATATACTCACCACTATTTATAATTTTACTTTAATTATAAAAACATCTCCTTTATTATGAAAACGTATATATATCTCTTTTAAGATTAAAATATATGTTACACAAATATCACTTTTGTATTTGAGATTCAATTTCCATCCATCCGAACAATTAGTTGACCGTTAAATTTGATTTTTAAACTTTGTTTGACAAAATGCATAATAATTATTTAAAAATATATACTTCCCAAAAAATATTTTATATAAAATTAAAAAATTAATACACACACACAAACTTTCCATCACGTTAATAACTTTATTAATTTAATTTAAATGATTAAATTTTAATCTTTCATCGCATTTGTTGAAAATTATATATTTTAATTGCTTTCAAAATTTCTAAAAAAAATATTTCAGAATACACATTTTTATTCATTGTATATCATAAGTTATATAAATTAGAGAAATTATATAAATAATATTTTTTTTAATTCAAAATTCTTAAGCACAATTTTCAATACAAATATTTGGAAATAAAATTAATAAGTATACATTTATTAAAAGAACTAATTGAATTTGTAATTAGGTTTTATTTATTTATTTATTTCGCCTCAGGTAATCAAGTTTTAATTACATAAGCTTATGAAAACATAAAACAAATAAATATTTACAAAAATAAATAATAAAAGTTAGAAAAGGTTAAAAAAATCTCTAATTATTCAAAATAATGTTAACCAAAACGTGGAATACAAAATTAAAACACTAAAACAAACACACAACATGTGTAAGTGTCTATATAATATCCGATGGCCAAAAAATGTCTAAATTTGAATTTCATATTACAAAGGAAACTATCAAATATTATTTAAATCCTATTCTAGAGGAGCAATTGAAGGCATTGGAGAAGTAGGGTTTGTTTGGATATGACTTATTAGAAGTGACTTATTTTTTTATGAGTTTATCAGAAGTGACTTAAAAAATAATTTATTAGTAGTTATTGTGTTTGGATTAGGTGTTGCAAAAATTATTTTTTTAAAACATATTTAGATGATAAGCAGAAAAGTGATTTATGACAAAATTTTTCAAAGAAATTATTTGTTTAAAAATAAGTATCATGTATTTGTATTTTCATAATTAAATTAATATTTGGAGCGAGATTTTTCGTTACACCTTGTCCCTAATAATATTATTAAAAAATAATAATAAACACGGTAAAATACTTTCAATTGTTCATTTCTAATTATATTATACTCCCTCTATTTTTATTTATAAGATCTTTTTGGAGAATCATAAGAAAATTCTAAAAAAATAATTAAATTACTTTAAGACATTAAAGTTTATCGTTTTTTTTTTTTAAATTATGTTGTTTGACTTATAAACTACTATACAATGTAATAAAACACAACATATAATATTATTAAGTAATGTAATTATCTTTCTTAAAATTCTCTAAAAAAGTTTTATAAATAAAAACAGAAAGAATATATCACTAATAATTTGATCTCTAATTATGTTACGAACACAATTCATTATTTTCTCAATGCTCATACTAGTGTTTTTCTTGATAGGCGTCACGTTTATGATTCTAAAATACTCACTCTCTCACTGTGTGCGTTTTTCACTTTTTCTCTCTAGACTGATTCTGAAATAGGAGTTTATGCGTTTTTCTCTTTCTTGATTGGTGTCACTTTTTTTAATTGGCGTTTTTCTCTCAGTATTATCTCACCAGTTGTGGAAAAATAAGCTACCATTTAGAGTTTCTACTTTTGAAGCAACTTTTGCAAGCTCCATTTTTCTTTTTCCAAGTCAGGACCAAACATCATAATTATAGAAGCTGCTTATTATTTTGATGGGAGCCACTATAAGTGGCTACCAAATAGGCACATAGTTGAATAAGGATTGCTATTAGCTTTACTTGATCTGATAATCTTAAAAATCATAGAAAAAGTCATACTACCTCCGACACAAAAATGGGTCTTATATTTAGGAACGGAGGGAGTATTTAATAAAGTAATCCAATAGACTTTACAAAAGAATCAAATGTAGGTTTGATATAATATAATTTTAAAATCTATATCTATTTAATTATAAAATATGTATTTATCAGCTAAGTTCTTGGTTGACCTAACAAGTCCAATCTAAATTTAATAACATTTTATTACAAGCCACTTTACTTTAGATGTGTGACATATTTTGAAGTAGCTTTCAATATGACTAAAATATTTTCACAGCCCAAATTTCTCTCTAAACTTGAGAATGCAAATGCCCGGATCATATACGGGCAAACGAGGATTGGCAAGAAAAAAGTAGTAAGAAGAATCACTCGCTAATGGTATCCATTAATGTAGTAAGTAGAATCAAAAAGAAAATCTTCCACTCTCTCTCACATACACACTCATCATAGAATGTAATACTGTACTTCCAAAGAAATTAAGAAAAACTTGAACCAGAAGAAAACGATATCCTTTCCCTCTCCTTCCTCACAAATCACAATCAAAATGATATTATTTTGGAGACATGGTATCAATATTGATCCAAACCAGAAGTTGGGTCACCCCCAAAAACCCGACTGCAGAAATCCTGTTTGGTTCAGATGGCTACATCTAACCAAGTTTATATGACCCACTTGTCTTCATAGAGGCGAAAGACAATGACCCTCTTGTTGAGCATGCTCCCACATGAATCGTCTGTCTTGATCCGCTTGCAAAGTTCTCTGATGACACCTCCATGAGTAACAACTGCTACCCGCTTCCCTGCAAATGAATAGAGATTTGTCAAACCAATTTGTCCTGGCAGAGCAATTTTCTCAGCAGCCAAATAATTTGAGGTGCCTACCTAAATGTTTCATGCCTATTTTCTGCAATGCAGATGTGCAGCGTTTGGAAAGTTGATCAACACTTTCTCCACCACCCTGAATATTTGTGACATATGCATTAACGCCAGATATATACATGCAACATTAATAATGTAATGGCAAAGGAAAACACTAACCAAGCTAGTTAGTCTTTGATTATGATATTTATAAAGGGGTATAATGTCAGGTACGTACGCGCAGAGACGGGGATCACAGTATGAATAATATAGTGGCAAATCAAAATACTAACCAATCAAGATTAGTGCAGCAACTGAATAACAAATACAATCGCTGAAAGCAAACGGCTATTGACTTGCATGAATTCCTCTCCTTACTTCAAACATTGTGTATAACTTAATAATCTGGCTTCTAGTACACTTACTGGTATTTCTTGACCTTGATTCATAGCTTCGTAAGCTGTGGGATTAGTCTTTGATGCTTCAAGACGGGAAATGCCTTGAAGAAGCCCAAGGTGTCTTTCCCTTAGGTCAGGGTCCAAGAAAACCTGGAGTTTAAGATACAGAGGCCAAAAAAGCAGAAGAGAGAGAATTAGAGAACACATAACCATACACTAGTAGCAGAACAGGGAGAACGATGTGCATCGCCATTGAATATAAAATTAGAACATCTTATAGTTGCTATTTAAGGTACTTTTTTCGGTATCCACTTCATAATTACAATTAAACAGTAAGATTCTTCAAGCACAGTCCGGGTCAAAATAAATGGTTATGACTATCAGAATACAGAGTATAGGGGAAATCAAGACCGAACTAGTATTCTAGGATACAAAACTTAATGAAATGAAACATGAAGGTTAATCTGGGTTCGAACCTCTCGCACTCCACATTTGATTACAATTTTCTCTGCAGTCTCACAAGCTCGTTTCAAGTCAGAAGAACATATGGCAGAGACCTTTCGTTCCATAGATAGGCTTTCAGCCACCTTCATCCAAAATATTGGCATTAGTCATTAAGGCATAAATCCACCCCAAAGAAGAAAGAAAGAAAGAAAGAAAAAATTCTGAATATACGGTTTGTATGTGGGAAAGAAACCGAGAAACAAAAGCAACTTACAGCCATTGCTTGATCTATTCCATCTTGATTTAACTCAACATCCAGCTGTCCCTGAAAACACACAAGCGCACACATTATAAGATTATGTTTATAGCTACTCAATCACTTCAAAGTATACCCGCCAAGAGAAAGTGCCTGCATTATATCAGGGTTCCACACTGTTTGACCATGACGTATCAGTACGATCTCAGCATAATCCGGAAGGAGATTACTATAACCAGCATTGTTATATTAAGACTGAGATTAGTAGAAAGAAGAAAGAACTACGAAAGGGAAGAAAATTTCACCTTAAAATTACATTAAAAAAATGTTAAGTTATAATTTGAAGCAGGCCAGAATGAAGAAAACTTGCAGATACAATCACGTTCAAATTAATTCCATTAAATGTTCCGGAGAATCGAAGGGAGGAAGAAAGGAAAATAAATGAATTATACAATTAGGCGTAAGTTGAAATTTTCACATTCATATAACGGCGGAGATATCAAGATGTAAAATCAAGAGGATAGAGAAGAGGAAAGACCTAGAACTCGAAGTGGAACTGGGATCCGCCATGGAAGAATCAGCCGACGGAGAGAGCGACGGCGGAGAGAACGAGGGTCAAGAAGCGTACTGAGATGAGAGCGCCAAAAGATTGAATTGAACAGAGCAGTTATTGAATGTAAGGAAGAATGAATCAGCTTATAATTTATAAGCGTTTCGTTCACGAAGATGGGGTTAGTAACCAATCAGCTCAAAGAATATGGGTTCGTTTATTATTGAGAAATTTGTATTGATTTCATAAATAAATAAAGTACTTTATGTCATATAAGTCCCAAAAATTTATTACTGTTAGATCTTAAGATTGTTAATATAGCCTCTGAGGTTATTAATAACAATTTCATGAGCTATATTAACAACCTCGAGGTTGTCAATTGGAACTTAACAATAATAAATTTCTAAATTTGAGACCTGAGAAGAGCATATATTTTTCACAGAACCTATTTAACGTATATTTCCTTATTTGAGACCTAAGTGTAATTTTCCTTTTATTATTTTCTTATTTATTTATTTAAGACAGATTTTTTTTCCACCGGCAAGAAACCCATTATTTTTTCTTTTTTCCTGCAAGAACCCCATTATTGGTGCAAGAAATAAACAATCAGCTTAAGTCTTGAGGAGTTGAGGTACTTCAATTTTTTTTTTTTTGGGTGCAACTACTTCTTGAATTATTTGAACGTGATAGAAAACTAAATTTACAGGATTATAATAATATGTTAAGGGAAAATCAACAATTTTTAAGTTAGATTTCTTATTGAACTATTACAAGTATTCATTTCTAATTTAATATTTTTAGAGTAATTAAATAATTTATTGGTAAGTACATCGGTACAACATTTTATGGTATAAAACACAAACATACAAATTTTTAAGAATTATTAGAATTTATTTTGTAATTTTAATAAATAATTGTTTAACGAATTTAATAATTTATAAGTATTTAAGTTAAGCAATTTTGTTGAGACCCGAAATCGTTGATATTATTATATCATTTGTTATTACATATAAATAAGGGTTAATATAACTTTTGGTCTTTTAAGTTTGACCTAATTTTGGTTTTGGTCCCACAAGTTTCGAATAGGTAGTTTTGGTAATTTAGATTTACTTTATTTGTAATAGTTGGTCCCTCAAGTTTGGAACAAGTAGTTTTAGTCCTTCAAGAGTGAAAATGATTTGTTGATACCATTAAATAGTTTATGTGATATACTTATTAGGATAATTGAAGTACTAAGTTATTTAATGGTGAACCAGTAAATGTAGGGTTGGGTTATGATGATTTATGCGTAGAATAAAGTGTCTTAAGTTGACAGCCAACTTAAGAGAATATGTTAACTGTCCTAATAAGCATGCCATGAAAGCTATTTAATAGTATCAACAAATCATTTTTAAACTTGAGGGATAAATTGTTATGAATAGAGTATACTTGAGGAACTAAAACCACCTGTTCAAATTTGAGGGACCAATTATTATGAACAGAGTAAATTTAAAAGATTAAAACCACCTATTTCAAACTTAAGGGATCAAAATTAAAATTGGATTAAACTTGAGGGACTAAAAGTCATATTAACCCTACAAACAAAAACAAACCGCCGTACTATCTTTCAAGCTGATAAAATGAGATTCATTTATG
This sequence comes from Acacia concinna, assembly GCA_037177275.1. Taxonomy (NCBI): domain Eukaryota; kingdom Viridiplantae; phylum Streptophyta; class Magnoliopsida; order Fabales; family Fabaceae; genus Acacia; species Acacia concinna. The sequence goes on along the minus strand of JBAGKO010000002.1, from coordinate 1,459,539 downwards.
TGTTAAAACTGCTTGTTATACATATTAGTTGAATTGATTAAGTTTAGTTAGTTTTCATTAACTAAAGATTGTTGAAGTTTTACTTTAGTAACAGCTGTCAGTTACAATACAAGGGTTAGTTAAGATGCAAGAGATATCTTTATATATGTTGAACAGCTCAAGAATAATAAAGCTTTTTTCTCGGATCATTTACTTCTCTCTAGAATAATGGCAATATATGCTTCAAATATGGAACATTTATAGTTCATATGTTGACATAAAGTCCGTTTTTTTTTTATCAATATGCTACCAACAGTTGAAAAAAAACACTCAAAAGCTACGCATTAAAAAGTATTTACTTAGATGCTTAAAATTGTTTAAGGTGTAAACAAGTTTGAATTTAGATAGAAATTGTTCACATTAAAAACGAGAATATACCCTCTTTATCAGATAAATTTGATATGACAATTTTCTTTAAAAAAAAAAATTAAAAGCAGAACTCGTTTTAGGAGAGAACGATTTCAATTTTTATTCTCTATCCTATGTTCACCTCTCCCCTCAACATCTCTCTCTCCCTCATTAAGTAATAAGTCTTCATTCACCCCCACGTCCTCTTCTTCACTTTTAATTTTTTATAGCATATTGAAAAAAAAAAACCCCATAAAGACATAAAGTCTTGATAATACTGCGAGGCTCAAGTCACGCGGGCTGAATCGGTGATTTTTTTTTTTTTTTAAACAAGAATGAGTGATTATGCTTGTTTGATAATTTATTTTGGAAACAGATTTTTTATTTTTAAAATTTATTTGGAATGTTATTCTTACTAAATTGTTTTTTAAAACAACAAAACAAAAACTTAAAAACTTGTTTTTAAAAATTAAAAAACAAAAAACAGTTTTAAGTTGTTTTCTTATTTTTGTTTTTTAATTTTTCATTTTTTAAGAATATCATTTACTCATCATCGACTCTACATTACAATAATGATCATCATCACGTCACCCCTGACGGCTCTATCGCCACATTAATTTCAAAAATAGATTTTTTAAAAACAACTATCTAAATATATATTTTTTATTTTTTATTTTTAAAAATTGTTTCTAAAAATTGTTTTAGAGGGAAAAAACAAAAAATAGAATCAAACAAGCCCGTTATTACTCAATATGGAACTTGGAGGTAGGAACATGAGAAAACTTAAGGGTCTTTTTGAAATGAGGGGAGGGAAGAGAAGGAAATTGGGGGATTTTGCTCCATTCCCCTTGTTTGAATAACTAAATTTTTAGAAGGGAAGGGGAAAAAATTTTCCCTCCCTCCCAAATTGAGGGAATTTAGAGGAAAATGTTATATTTTGGCTTATATTAATTAACATGTGTAACATCCTACTTTTTATACTTAGGATTTAATTATAATTAAAGAAAAATTGTTTATGCTAAATGAATTTATTAGACAATGATTGAAAAAAATGTAGAAATAATAATTTATTATTATTGTTAATAATATATATATGTATATATATAACTGTTGGAATATAAATAAATCCACCCTTGGAGGATTAAAGAAAATAAATTGGCTTTTGCGGCTAATATGGAGATATATAAAATAGTGGGATGAAAAATATATTTTTTCCATTTTATTATATATATATATATTATTTATATATAATATTTGAGGAGGGAACAATTATTATTGATTATTTCAAATTCAAAATAACACACGTAATACATAATGGCTTTTATGTTTTTACGGAAAGTGAAATCATGTATATTGTGCTAGAACGCAAGAATTACTTTCTCTCTCTCAAAATACTCTCTCTAGTGAATTTGTCGTTCAACAATTCTAGACTTCTAGTGACTCTAGACAGAGTGTGGGCATCTGTAAAGTACAAAATATACAATAGGTACGCCCCTTGTATAGAAATTCCATCATGGCATCAAAGCATGAATATCCTAAATAATATGTAACATGAGTAGAAGTTCCTACTGTAAACATGTTTCTGAACACTGTTGTTTTTTGTCTTTGCATGACAATCATGTTTTCCTTCTGACATGTTACATTTCAACATGCTTCCGCAAACATATATAAATATGATCATATGCTTATATATGAGATACACATTCCGTCAGATTTTTTTTTGTTTTTCAATTTTCTTGATTACATGATTAAATTATCATCGTTAAGGGTTAATATCATAATATGATAATCATAAGACACCCTTAAGCCAAGAAAAACGATGAACAAACACATATAATCAAAAATCCGAAAACTTTAAAATGGAAACCATCGAACTCGATTTTGGACCCTTTGAAAACGTTGGATTTAGGTCCTCAAAATATTCTTATTGCGTAGATCTCGAAAAAATAAGAAGAACGACACTAAGAACGCACAAAGCAGACACCGAATGAGGGAGATACGCAGGAAAGAAGAATCCAGGTCAACAGACCCGACCCGTAAGCAGGAACCGGATCAAGTCGACCCGGTGAGAGGTCAGGGATGACCCAAAAAAAAAAGACAATCAAGTTGGCCAAGGACAAGCCAAGTCGGGTTCGGTCAAACCCGATTTGACCGACCCGATCCAAAACCAACACAAAAAAAAGAAAAGAAGGGAAATTATTTAATTTATTTAAAAAAAACCACGTGGCCCCGTGAGTCCACATGGCACATAAAAAAGACATGTCGCACACACCCACGGGACCAGCGTGGTGCGTAGGCTACAATAGTGTGGCGCATGGGGCCAAACTACAGCGCCATAGCGGCGCGTGGGCCACACGCGCTGGTGGGAGAGTGGTGTTGTTCATTTTTTAATTTTTTTTCTGAATTTAAACTTCTAGGGGCGCGTGTGGGCACGTTTTAAGTCTAAATGAGAAGTGGTTTATCTCTAAAAATCCCTAAATTCGAGATCTTCAATTTGATATATAATTTGCCTATTTTTGAGGCACTTTTAGATATGTTTTAAGGCTGTTTAGTGCTTACTCAAATACTTTTTTAGTGATTTTACATTCATTGAACTAACTTTAATTTTTAAATTAGGCAAAAATAAAGCAAGAAACTTCAAGAAGTACTGAAACACTTGAAATTGATTCCACTAACATAGAATATGTGGATAATCAAAATCCTGAAGAAGAGAAATTCCTTGAAGAAGAACCTGAAGAGGAAGATCCTTAACAGGAAAATCCTAAACAAGACCAAGAGATGTCAGAACCTCAATTGGTCTTTTCAGACGTTGGACCAAAATTGAAATTCCCTTGGATTGATAATACTGAAGATGTGGATGAAGAAGTTGACCAACCCTTAACTAAAAATGTCGCCTTTGGAATAGCAAGTCGCGATGCCAAAATGACAGAGAAGATACACAATGTCAAGATAATATACACAATCATTAGAAATTATACAAAATATATAACTGACAAAAAGAATGCTGAATTTTACATGAAAGTATTAGAATACTATTGCACTGTGATGATTGTTAGAAGCATTTTCAATAATGCTACAATTAACGAGCACTGGTTAGATGCTATAAGAAGAAACACGTATTACATGACGAAAAAAACGCAAATGGTATAGAAAAGCCAGAACAACCATTATGGACTATTGTAAAGCTTTAATTGATTTCTATAGTTGATTCCTTTGTAACCTCTTTATGTTTATATGTT
>JBAGKO010000002.1:1430340-1447295 GCA_037177275.1 Acacia concinna | reverse complement strand
CTTTTGGCTTCCTTAATCTTTTAAAAAACCAACTAGATCTTATAATAAAGACTGGAGGGAGTCTTATTTACTTGTAAATATAGTTTGATATTTATATTACCTTCTGTCTTAATTATAAGACCTAATTGACTCTTTTACCTTCCTTAATCTTTCAAAAAAAAAAACCAACTAGATCTTATAATTAAAATTGGAGGGAGTCTTATTTACATGTAAATATAGTGTGATATTTATACTACATTCTGTCTTAATTATAAGACTTAGTTGACTTTTTTTGACTTTCTTAATCTCTCTAAAAATTTAACTGAGTTTTATAATTAATATCAGATAGGATAAAAAATAACCGAATTTTTTTTTTAATAAAAAGCAACTCAAACGTTGCATTGAATCATACGGAAAAGCAATAAAAATGATACTTATGCAAAAGTATCTGATTGATTCTTAATCACAATAGCTTTAAACGTCAATCCAAACACTCTTTTATTTTTTGCACAGCAAAAACACATGGAATTATGTGCAATTGGGCCTATCACAGCCTCCAACGTCAGGCCAAACACACACTTAACCATGTAAGTGGTGAACGGCGCAATCGAATATAACAAGGAAATGAATCGATCAGCTTATAAGTGTTGAATTGGTGATGAACAGACCCCTGAGCTAATAAGTAAAAAGGAAAATGACACTTAAATACCATTTGAATTTTCAAAACTCAAAAAAGTCTGTTAGCATTTCTAAAAAATACCAAGGTACTATGGACCAAATTGGGTTTTTTTTTAATTTTTTTGAAGTGAAAAGTGGTACGGAAAATAGCGAATTCCATTACTGTTATGGGTAATTCTATTACTCTTGTAGCGAAAAATCTCCCCTCTCCTATGTTTTCCAGATTTTGTGAAGTGAAAAGTGTTCAACAAATGACGAATTCCATTACTCTTATAGGTAATCTCATTACTCAACTTGCAAAATTCATAAACTAACATGTTCTCTCTCCCTTGTCACTATACGTCAGTGTCAGTGTCAGTGTCAAATAAATATTGTTGTCACGTGGGGAGAGAAAAACAGATATCAGAAAATTGTAGCGAATTCCATTAATCTTATGGGTAATCCCATTACTCTTATATCGAAAATCATGTTACTGTTCACATCCGAATTTTGAAAACCTAGATTCCTCCCTTGGGTTTTTGAAATTCTAATAGACCTGTTAGGATTTTGAAAATTCAAGTGGTATTTAAATGAGATTTTCCCTAAGTAATAAACATCAATTCGTAAAATTATTAAATTAATAATAAAATTGTTAGAATTAATACATATATTTTGTAAGATATAAATAATCAGTGATTTCAATTTGGGAGAATTTCAAACAAAGACAAGTGAAATAGAGAAATCCCAATTTAGTATAGCGAAATTGAAAAATCCTAAATTAGTCTTTTTGTATTTTTTTTAGGTAATTATGAAAATTCCACTAAATTTTTCACAACACGGGTATCTAAATTAACATCAGGTACTACGTATTTACACTGTGAGTTGTTTGTGTTGATGTTGTTAATTTAGATACTCGTATTGTGAATTATCAAACTAGAGTTGTGAAAAATTCAGTGGCATTTTCGTAATTACTCAAAAATATAAAAAAGACTGATTTAGAATTTTCCAATTTCATTATACTGAATTAGGATTTTCCTATTTCACTTGTCTTTTTTTCAAATTTTCCCTTTCAATTTTTCTTACCGGATAATTAAAGTTTTTATTAGATCCCTCGATATCATACAGCAAAAAAATTTCTAACCATCCTTTTTGGTTTGGCGCCTTTTCTCTTTGCTCCATTTGTTTCTTTTATGCACAGCTTTTAGAAATACTGCATCAGCTATTATTTTACACCTATTTGTCAATGCTCAAAAGAAATCATATTAATAATGCCTATTTAAATTAGCACTAGAAGCTATTTTTCAACTTGAGTTACCGTATATAAGGTAAGTGTTTGTGGAGAGTCATCTCGCCTTATTTAATTTTTTTTTTCTGCCAGCTCATCTTATTTTATATTATTCCCTTTGATGTTCAATTGACTTGTTTTTAGAGAATTTTAATAAAATTAATTATATTATTTAATCATATAATATGTTGTATTTTATTATATTATATATTAATTTATAAATCAAATAACATAATTCGAAGAAAAATAATAAATTTTAATGTATTATGTGATTAGTCTTTTTAGGATTCTTAAAAAAAAATCAACTTAACTTTATAATTAAAACCAGAATGAGTATATAAGCTAAACGAAATGCAGCTTTTCACAAAGCAACATAAGCAACTCACAATGAGTAATTTAAAAATTTTAGGTCCCTTTTTCATACAGAAGAAACTTGCAATGCCCGGGCCTTTCACACAATCTAAATGAAACTCCTGTAACTTAATTAACCAACCATAATATTTTCAGCACACAACAGTTATTAGAAGAATTTGTTCACGGTTTTCCCACATCTTTATTTCAAAATTACCTTTGAAAATTATATATAATTTGTTGCTTATATCTTTTTTCTTTCAGTCCTTTTCTATATAAATATAATATAATTCTCACAGCTAGACCCTACTATATCATATTCGGCGGTATAATTTCTTCTTTTCATGTATAAGTGATCGTTTTATAAACAAAATTAGACAAACCTTACATCTCAACTCAAAAATAAAAAAAGACGAACAAACTAATAAACATGTAACTTTTTAAGAAAGTAAACCTTTTTTTTCGTCTCCCAAAATCATTCCAAACAATAAAGTTGTGCTAGTAGCATCAAACTCTCAGTAGAAAAAGGTTTCCTTTCTCACAGTACCTATACGAATGATGAAAGGCTCAAATAGAATTATCAAAAACACGATTTTTTTATCCCCCCACCCCAAAAAAAAGAGTTGTGACCAGACGGCCGCAAGAGCCTTTAACACTCGATCAATATAAAGGCGAAAACAATATAGAAGTAAAGATAAGCATTGGATGAACAAGGTGATTCATGAACATGCGACTTCAATGGACGTCTTTGGAATGTCTCCAAATTACATGAATCAGCATTCAAGTTACAGACAGCGATTCAACACCAAAAACAGAAACCATTAGAGCTGGGCTTGGCTAATTTGCCGTCTGATACCTGAGATTGGAACACATTCCATCAGAAAAGAGATTTGACAGAAGCAAAACATTTTATCGTCAATGGCTCTATCACACTTCACAATCTAGAAAGAAGATATACAATTATACCATAATCGACACTATACCTGATGATTTAAAAGACTATTAAAGCCAGCGAAGAATGAAAATGGGAAAATTTTAACCAGGTGATCTAACAGCCATCCCGATTTTGTTAACTGAGAGCTCTATTTGAACATTCTGGAATAAGATTTTTTCTCTTGGTCACGTCTATCAGCAACCTGAAACCAAAGTTAACATAAAACCAATGCCATTAAGCCAAAATCGTAGCGAGCAAACAATGCATGAATAAACAGGAATGGATATCATAAAATAACATGACCGACCTTTTTCCTTGCAGCTGCAAGCTCTTTCTTAATTCCTCCTGAAGAACAGAGAAAGGTTCAAAGTCAACTTTACCAGAAATACCACAGACGTAGTTCATGTTGCAGAATTTAAGTTAAATATCCAAGAGTAATGTTCTACTGATTTGTTTAACCTCTATATGTTTGCTTCTGCTTTATAATATAATGCTCCTTGAAAAAATCAACCCTATTTAGAAAAAGCAATACATTTCAATAACACTTAGCTGAGAAAATTAATATGTATTAATAATCATATCAAATGCTTTCAGCTTCAAGGCGTAAATGCGGAAACGGAATTTCAACAATTTGTTTAATCTAACTGAACAAAATGTCAGGACTAAGAGGTTTCAACAAACTAGCCGGTCCTATCAGACTGCTAGCCCAATTTCTTGTTTCAAAAGTATGCCTCACCATGAATATAAAGCCTGAAAGTTCTGTTAAACCAAATATATGGATATTATTGAGGAAAAAAAGTAATCCTAACATTTTTATCGACATAAGAATCCAGAAAGCTCACTTCTCAACTGCAAAAACCTCAACAAATAAAAAAAGAATATGAAGAACTCAAACAGCCACCACCTACCATCGTTTGGTTCCAACTCTAGTGCTTTTTTAAAGTTTTCAACGGCAGCATCCAGATCATTGAGAGCCATGCATGCCTGAAAAGTACAAATGACAAATTCCAGGTCATTATATGTGCCTGGTTCAACGGAGAATCCAGGAATTATGAACTTGACAACTACTTTGTTTGTACGAGGGTTAAAAACAAAATTAGAAAGAGAGGGGGGGACTCTGGGCTGTGAGCCTACTGATGCAGGATAGTGATATGTGAATGTAATTTGAATTGATTAGAATTGGGAATTAGGGTTTAATTAGGATTAGGTAATTGGGTCAGTAACTGAGCAATACACTAGCTGTAGCCATTAGGCTCTTAGACAGCTAATGTCCCTCCTTGCTAGTGCCGCTCAGCGACTGACCCACTTACGTAAATCCTAATTAAACCCTAGTTCCCAATTCTAATCAATTCAAATTACATTCTCATATCAGATAGCCATAGTGTCATACTACTAATCCAAAATCAGCATACTCTACAGCAAAAATAGAGCAAGAGAATATAAAAGCCCACATAAAGATCACACAAATTATTCCCCAGTATCATGCAATTTCTTCATCATCATCAACACCAACTATCCATATAGGAAGAGATCAACCTGGCCTTTGCGGAACAGGGCCTTTGCACTATCTCCATCATGCAATGCAAAATCTGAATCCATCAATGCTCCTTCTGGATCGCCTAATTTCAAGTTACAAGCCTAAAAAAAATTAAGCCACAGGACACAAGTATTCAGTTAAAGTGAAATACAAAAGAAGAAAAGAAAATATAAAATGTTGCATATATGTCACATCCATTTTATAACATGGCTAACTTAGAGAAAACATATCAAAGACAAGAAAACAAAGACAACATCAAGCTCTGCATTTCATATCTTATGTTTTGTTCCTTTTCTCATATAATTTTGTTTTACTTGCTCCTTGGGGGGAAATGAAAAAAGACATCTTGCATATTTATAATATTTTGTCTTTCAAGATGCTACGGTTTCAATATATTGTGCCCAGCCTGCCATACGCTTGGTCATAACATAGCTCAGTTTGTTAATTTACTTCTTTCTTTAGAATCTACTCCAGGACACCAGATATATTCTGAAAAAGTAAAAATATTATTTGTAATTAACAGCGTCTCAGACTCTCAGTAAATAATGATTAGAGGACAATCCAGCCACATACATTTATGAGATGGTACTTACAGAACTGTTGGTAAAAATTTGAGATTTTGTCTTCCTTAAAGCAGTGCTCTTTTCTGGGAATTCAGGAATAAAAGACGTGTGAGATACTAAAGGTGATAAATAGCAGCCAGGACAGCACAAGTACCATAAGCCAAACTATCAGGTTGACCTTCATCAATGTCGTCCTTTTCCCAGCAGATATCCAAATAGCGCAAAGCTTTACGATACTTCCGAAGAGCAGACTTAAAATCTTGCTTCTGCATATTGGAATTGACATTGCAACACTTGGTTAATAAAAGAAACGCAGCCCCTGCATCTTCTAATTCTTCCAAATAAATATAAAGATTAAATGCTAGAATTGCAAGGGAATGAACTGGAATGTAAATTAACAGGACATGTTGAAGAATACCATGCAAAGGGTTGTAACAACATGGTACCTTATACAGTTCATTTCCCAGACTTTTAATAGAGTCAACAGCCTCCATCCACCAAGAAATTTCGTCCAGCTTCACGCTTAGGTCAGCTGGCCAATCAGGATAAGTATCTCCATCTTTAAAGAAGTTTATGGTTCCATCATCATCTCCTTCAGGTATTTCTCCACAATCAGCAATGATGACATCTTGGGCGGGACAGTCAGCTTCCTCAGTGGTAACATGTTCGATAGAACGCACAACACCCATTCCTTTTATCACCTTTCCAAACACTACGTGCTTTCCATCCAAATGAGGAGTCCGAGTAGTAGTAATGAAAAATTGTGATCCATTGGTGTTTGGACCCACATTAGCCATCGACAGCATCCCTTTCCTCTCGTGCTTCAACTCAAAATTCTCATCCTCAAATTTCAAACCATAAATGGATTCTCCTCCAGTGCCATCACCAGCTGTGAAATCTCCACCTTGCACCATGAAACCTTTAATGACGCGATGAAAACGGACTCCCTACAATGAATATTCAGAACCCGAATCAAGAATATAAATCTTTCTGCTGTTGACTAAAAAATGATGACTTCCCTAGTAGAGAGGAGGAGTAAACTAAACTAGGACTCACACATTAAGCGAAATGCAGTCCAAAATAGAACATTCGCAAGTTGAGCGGGACCAAAATAGACTCTAGAAAGGCCATATGGTTGTATCAAAATGTGAAAAAAAAAAAAAGAAAGTAAAAATTGCAAACAGAATAATTTGACTTCAACGAGAGGGCAGAAAGGAAAATTAGAAAAAGAACCTTGTTAAAAAAAAATAAAGGGTGAGAGAAAGGACCTTGTAATGCAAGGGAACTCCGGTGTTGGGACTGAGGCCCTTCTCACCAGTACAGAGAGCCCTGAAATTCTCAGCAGTTTTGGGGACGACGTCTTTGAAGAGCTCGACCACAATCCTGCCCTCTAACTCTCCTCCAATGCTTATGTCCAGATAGCATCTTGGGTTCGCCATTTTCGTTTGATCACTTCTCTTCCACTGATGAATATGAAAGAAGTAGGAATGAACACTACAAACCCTAACCCCACTTCTTCATTTGAACGTCTTTCCCTTTCACCTTCCTATGCGCGCCGCGACAACCGGGTTCTACTTCTACTCTACGCTTATAGCTCCCCCCTTTTAATCCAGCCCTTTTGTTTTATTCTTTTTGTTTTATTCTGGTTATTGAAGGGGGCAAAAAAAGAAATTACATCAAAATAGACATATTTTCATGTATATTTTATTAAATTTGACAATAAATTGTGTTACAATAAGATATGCACCACACACATTCAGTGTGAAGACATCTTTGTTTAGTAAGCACATAACATTCAGAAGACAATATTATTTTGCATGATTTTACCCTCCAAATGCTAGGAAAATAATGTGTCTATCTATTTTCCCCCCTTGTGATTTAGATTAACTAATCCTCAAGGGAGAGAAGAAAGGCTCTTCGCTTTTGGGTTTTTCTTCCCTTTGTTGGGGTTTTTCTCCATCAAGATGTGTTAGTTGGTTTCTTGGGTGATCATTTCTTCTCCTTTGGTGGAGATAACGGTAGAGTGGTTTGATGGCTTCTTTGCATCGTTACTTCTAACACTTTGGGAGAGAGATTAAACTTCGGCGAAGGTGAGCAAACTCAGAACATAAAGGCTTGGAGTTCTCAACACTGTGCAACATCCACCAATGTGCAACATCCACCAATAGCGACCTCTTATGGGTGCCTCTAGGGTCCTCGACGGTGATTAATGGGCCGTTGTAGGGATTCTCTAGTTTCACAGCCAATAGGATGGTTTTAACTCAAACACTAATCGGTAAGACTTGGGGTTCTTTTGATGATCTAGGTAAATCAAACGCAAAGGGGTTAAGGGCTTCTGAAGTGATTCTGCTTAAGAACTCAAAGGTTAGAGTATCTATTTAGTTTCATTTAACCTTTGCTACTATTATTTTAAGATTAAGGTATGTAAATGATAAGATTGATCTTATTGATGGTGGAGCCCTTCCGCTGAGTGCTGATTTTTGTTTAGAGGGGTTGAAACCATATGTTGTTTGGTTTATCTAGCTTTTTTGGGTAGTGTTTTGTGCTTGTACTTGGATAAATTCATACTATACAATAATATTTTCTCCGTAAAATATCACTACTCTGCTTGATCTGGTGTGGAAGAGTTGGGAAGGATGAGGATGACCATAATGCTATAATAAGAGCTTTTGAGTCGGTTGCTCATAATTTTACTAATGGGTTTGAGGTATTCCTTAATAGGCGGAACATTAGTTTGGTGATTGATCGAAATTTTGAGGCATGGTCTAATGCTATTCCAATTAGAGTCATCAAATTGTTCCTATTCATGAAATTTGTACATGGTTGTTTATTATTGGTTTGACATGTGATGTTTCGGTGGTTTTGTGAACACTGTTTATTATCAGGCTACACATGGGATAGTTCAATATGTATGGCTTTTCTGTTCATATTTGGGTTGGAATTGTGATTCTCTCTTTTATTATTATGCTAACTATGCTTTCTTTGATTGGATGATGTCTGATATTATCCTTGAGAGTATTCCAACCTCAAAGAATTTGATTAGGAACCATCCATGCATGTGTGTTTCCATGGAAGCAAATTTAATAGCTAGATTGATTGTCACAGCTTCATTGAATATGTCTCACCCATTAAATTGAGTATATCAACCTTCGTCACAATTGTTGACTTTTTTGGTATTTCACTCCTTTTATACGGTTTTATGTTATTGTTGGAGCATTATGTTTATGTATTCTAGTTTGTTAGCTACTCATTTTAATGTTTTTTTTTTGTTGAGTTGTTTATGTTTCTATTTTTGAGATAATGTATTATATTTGTTCATAATATAATTGGTATAAAAAAAATAGAATGTGTCTATCTATCTTTCTCTTTATCTCATCTCAATTTACTATTTTTACTATTTGATGAACTTTCAATAATTAAAATTTAATACAATAATAACCAAAATAAATAAAAACAAATTCAACCTTCCCAAGAAGAAGATGGTAGAGGATAAAAAAATAAAATTAAAAAAAAATATTAATTCTTTTAATAAAATCTTACCCTTCGATGTATTTATATTAAATTTTAACATTTTGAATTTGTATATAGCTACGTGCGTACGTATGTAAGTCGTTCGTAGTACTATTGTTATAATGTATTAAATCTCAATCAATAGAGATTAATCTAATGGCCAAAATAATAAATGAAGAGGAAATGGAAGAGAAATATAAACAGAGACATTCCTCCCCCCAAATACTATACTCTTGAGGATTTTTCATATCGTGTTTTGTTGCTTTTTATGTTATAACTCTCGAGAGCAAATGTTGCCATTATGATATTATTAAAAGAAAATTGAATCGCATCATTTATGTGGTGTAAACACTATAGTTTACTGTACCTTTATACTAGTCTATATATATCGATGATTGATATTAGTATTGATAGTCAAAACATGTATCTTTCAAGCATGGAAACCTGTTGGTCTGAGTATAGAAGCGTCATACTTCCAACTCCAAACAAGTACTCATATTAGCAACTTTCACAATCACATAACATATGCACTTAAGATTTGATTCCAAAAGAGTACAAATGATTTCACAATCATGATTCACTATCATCTCTTAAAATTCATCAGTTCAGCGCCCTACAATTCTTCCTGATCTCACCTGCTTGTCCAGTGAGCACACCTATGCGTCCCATCTTCTCCATGGATACAGCAAAGTCCCTGAAGAACAGACCAGGATATTTACTATAATTGAGTGCCAAAGAGGCAGTTCTGCTGTCACTCATAAGAGCTTGATCTGACTGAAGCAATCCTGAGTTGCTCACAAGGTTCTTGTAGTACATGTTATCAAATCTGTTGGTGGTCGCTCGATCTAAAGGAGCCAAGTTGTTGTTTGAATCATTCTGATTAGGGCATAGTTTTTGCAGAGATAGAACAAGTGAAGAGTCCATTGTTGGATCAGTTTTTCCTGTTGTGCCTCCAAAGTTGAACAGCCTTGGCTTGAATGTAAAGCACTGCGCAAAACCAAAAGTGTGTGCACCTGCTACAACGAAGTGATAAATACAAGTCACTAAACATCAAATTATTCAATAAATCAGTTAAAACAGTAGTTTAGAGGTCAGTAATTCAAATAGGGTCAACTGATATCATACCAGTTTTTTATGGTCTTTTGAATATATTCCATTGCTTAAGGTGTTTAATCATGTATAACCTTAATGGAAGTTTATTAATATGAATCAGACTTTCACTTTTAAGTTTTAACTTGCTATAATATCAAGCTTAAAGTTTAAAGAAGTCATTAACAAAGCAAGGAAAGAATCAAGCCTGAGAGGGTAGCCACATCATTAATATCAAGTCCCTTATTGATGAACTTGTCAGTGATGTTTTGAAGGGGCTCAAAAGGTGACGGCAATTTATTTGCCTCCTCCTCATTTGCTGTTCTGCCATCTCTGCGACCAAGAGGTACAGGCCAAAATGGACCTCCACTCTGAGAAATTTTATTTACATCAAACCATTTGATATTATTATTCATATAATGTGTATTGTATCTAAATTAAAAGGGGAAGCTAATGCCTTTTTCTTACAATATAAACAGCTTCTCTTGCTGCTAGAGTAACTATATCAGCACAAGACACAGTGGAAGGGCATGCCTTCTCTAAATCTGACTTAATTGTGTCAACCACTTCAAACCCTCTTACTGAATTTTTATTAGGAAGCGCGCCCTTTTCACCCTTGAACGTGCTGGTGTCATCAAGGAGCACTGACCCTTCACATCCCTGTACCAAGAAAACACAAATCATCAGCTTTGTGTCTTTTATATGCCATACCTTACCACAAAAGGAGTGATTATTTTTTGTATGAGATAACTTATTTGCGTACGTTGACAAAACAATCATGGAAGTGAAGACGCAGGAGAGAAGCTGCCATTCTGGTTTCATTGGAAATGGCTGACCAGACATTGGATCGAACGATAGCAATTAGGTTTGGACAAGTAGCATCATAGAACCTGTAATTAAGTTGACAGAAGACAAGACGACTAAAGAACATTAGACAGAACAAGAAAAGAAGGTAATGCTTGTTAGTGGCACACTCCATGAGTGAAATCCAAGAGAAGGTTTTCTCTAATAACTGAGTTACAAGTGCAGTGTGAGAATAAGTTGCAAAAGTGGAAGCAATTTATAGAAGGAAAAAGTGGCTTCTTGCTTAGTGTAGTTGAACGCAAAGTGGTGGAGCCACTATGTAATTCTCAATCACTTGAGTTCGGTACAGTTCCACATTAACTTTGATAATGGGGAAAGAAGTATCTAAGTCCACTCTCATACCTCATGCACAACAACTGATCTTAGTGGCAAGATGATTTATTACACCATATCTGTCTTAGTTAAGAAAGTCTTATAAGACTAGATATTACATTCTCAAGTTGACTCTTGTCTCTGGCGGCTCAACGTGGGAATACATTGCATTTTTAAATGCAAACTTTTGTTATCTGAAGTATTAAATCTCTGCTTATTGTTTCTTCCACTAAATCCATTATTTGATAGAGTATGTTATTTAACTTAAGAAGAACCTATGATATTTTTAAGGTTCAACTAATAACATGGCAGGTTAGACCATGTCATTCATCTCCGTTAATGGATTGAACCATAGAACATGATTTTTATTAAAATATTGATCTAGGGCTTGTTTGGATTAGTATTAGAAAATGTGACTATTCTACTTGATTTTTAAAGACTAATTGGGTGTTTGTTTTCACTTATCAAACCGAGGTTTACGCAAGCCGAGACAAAATTCCTCTCACATACTTACTATAGAATCCGTAAAAGCTATTTTCAAAAGCCAATTCAAACAAGCCATAGCTAAATATAAGTCAATTAGTATGATGTGATTTATATTTGAATAAGCTTTTATAAAAAAAAATTGAGTCCAGTTGAAATTTATTTGAATGATATATTAAAATATCCGTTTTAATAAATTAAAATATGAAGAAAAGTCAAAAGTTAAAATGAAGAAGTTGCTTCAACCTCAAAATGGTTTTTGGCAAAAAGTACGTTGTCCACAAAGCCATGTCAAACATCAGTTTTTTATATACTTGCCCTACTGAAACAGCAAGCATTGGCAAGTTCTGATGTGGGAGTACAAGTGGAATTTTGGATATTTATATACTAGTGAACGATACATATACACCGAAAGTGCCTGCATTAATTTGAATATACATATTCTGTGAGTCAGTGTGTGGTGGAATGTGAGTGTACAATCATTATAGGAAATGGTAAAACTTGTCAGTTCGTCGTGGAAAACGAAATATAGAACAGACATTAAGGTCAGCAAAACAAAGCACGAGAGAACAAAGTGGAAGTAGTTATATTGGATTACACACTACTAAACCTACTTGGCCACGACTTTAGAGGGTTATTGTGATAGCCAATAGTAATTCATTTTGTGTTTGTTCTGTGCATTAGTCATTTTTGTTGTGATAGCTGCTAATACTCGTCACTTTCTGGGTGTTTGGAACCAGTTCAACTTTAAATGTCTAAGAACAACATCGTTCTAATCATATTATCGTTGTTCTTTATTATTCCTTTTTCAGATTTTCAATACAAATCGCACAGTCCTTCAGAAAGAGTAATAATTTCATCAGCAGACATGGGAAAGAGACTCAAAATCCTCGCCTTTTCAACATTAGGAGTCAAACCTCATTGAAATTCCAAATCTTCGAAACGGACAGCTTGGATCAACTCAAACGCAACCGATGATCAAGAATTTCAAGATACCAGACAGAGAGAGAGAGAGAGATTCTTCAAAATCTCAAAAGTCTCAAAGCACAACTGTTTCCTTGGTAAAGTCCCATAGTACATGCAACAAATACAAAAGGAGGCATCCCTATTCCCTAGTCCTGTTTTCTAGCTCTTGTCCCATGAATCCCTAATAATCCCATTGAAGAGTTCAACAGAAGTTGCAGAACAAGTAATCGAGGCAGCCTCCTGTGCAGTCATAGCAGCAAGAACAACTGCAAATCTCAAAAAAAAAAAAAAAAGAACAGAAAACTCAATCAGATATAAACCGATAATAACTCTGCAATCCCAACAAGAAATAAGAAGAAAAAAATTACCACTCATTGATGGCCTGGTCTTGTGGATCATCATTCCCAGTTTCGAAGCTTTTGCCGGAAACTTCAATAGACTGTGCCGGAGGAGGTTCCATGGCTTGCTTATCTCGTTATCTTCACTATCACAGAAGAATTCAAGAAGTGAGAGTGAAAGCGAGAGGGATAGGGAGAGATATAGGAGGAGAGTAGGAATGCACGTGAAGCGACTTTCTTTCTACAAGGGTCGGCTCTCTGTCAAAAACGTCATTCTTTTCTGTGGGAAACGTGAAGAAGGAAACGTTTTTATTTCATTTGATCGTTTAGGAAGAAAAAGATTAATGTCGTTTTAATTACTTCAAATTTGACCAAATTATGATTCCCTAATCTGCGCGGTTTTATTATAAAGGGAGGCAACAACTGTAGATTAGAGAAACAACACGCCTCTTAGACAGGTCAACCCTGGAGAGGTGTTTTCTTTCATGCGGTTACTGTTTCATTACTATTACTAGTATTATTTAAATTAAATAAATAATAAAACTTGATTTAAAAGAAACACGGAAAAAAAAATCCTCAACTTTTATGCTTATAATCACAATTGTTCTTAGCTTATGGAATCTCCACATCGACCAACCTTGTCTTATGAGAGTTCGTGTTTGTTTGGATTAGCTTTTGATAATAATTTTTACGGATTTTGAAGTAAGTATTTGGGAGAAGTTTTGTTTTGATTAGACATAAATTTAAAACCTAAATTTAGAGTATCCCAAATAGATATGAAGTACTACCGAGTGGTATAGGAAGAGAATCAACCTGAACATTTCTCTCATACTTTTTTATTTTCAAATATATTCAAGTGGCTTTTTCAAAAAAAAAAAAAGAAAAAAGTTTGCTGACTCGTGTAAGAATCACCATCTCTTCTTCCTTTTTACCACATCAATGGATTAGATTTTGGACTCTCCAAATTTTGACATTTACAAAATATTTTTAATTTAATTTTTTTGCTACAATTTTGATAGGTTCAAATTGCTGAAAAAAATTATTTATTTTACTTTAAATTTATATATTAATAATTTTGTATTATATTAAGTATGAATCATCAAAATTTGATCTAATTGTTAGGATCATTATTGTCAAACTCACAAGTTGACTTTCCGATTTTACGGATTTTACCTTCATATCTTACAAAATCGTGTCATGTTTGTACATAAATTCGTACTAGTAATAAACTCGGTAAATTTGCCAGTTATCAAATTTATTGATTTTTCATTTTTATCTTACAAAATTATGTCAATTCACTATTGAACTCATGTTATTTTATTCAATTTAATCATGTTCAATGGCTTTATATATAAATGTCATATAAATTTCTTTATTGAATATGATAAATTATACATGTTGATGATTTAATTTCAATTGTTATATTTAGAATACATTCAAATTAAATTATTGCCTATATTATATACTTTTAATATCTATTTATTAATAAAGGTAAACTCTTGTGAGTTTACAATTCGAATTTAGGATCTAAGTTTCAATAAAAAGCGTGTAACAATTTACCT
This sequence comes from Acacia concinna, assembly GCA_037177275.1. NCBI lineage: Eukaryota > Viridiplantae > Streptophyta > Magnoliopsida > Fabales > Fabaceae > Acacia > Acacia concinna. The sequence continues at coordinate 1,432,865 of JBAGKO010000002.1, read as the reverse complement.
ACCAGTATTTTTTTATTCCACCACTTAGTCGATACAGATATGACATTTGTTATAGGGTTGCAGCCCACACCCGTCTCTTTAGTTAAGACATCCCAATATTTCAATTCTTTTATCAATATATCTAACATATTTTTAAATTGTTTCTTCCCATATTCTTTCCTAGTCTTCTCATTAAAAGTGACATTAATTGATTTCCAATTGTTTGATGTACAAGTGTTCATGATAAATTATAAATTTACATATTTTATCATGCCTTACTTAATTAATTTGGAGACTATTTTATGTTAATTTGGATTTATTAGGTAACATTTGGATAATTAGCTCATTCTAGAAGATAATATAAATATAAATTAATTAGATATTATTCGGCGTAAATTGATAATATTTTTATTTCTAATTTTAGAATAAATTAATATTTCCAATTATATGACAAATCACCATCTCATTTAATTTCCGTAGGATAAGAGAAAAAAAGAAGATTATTAAATCCATGCAAAATTAATTTAAGAATTTTAATAAAGATCTAATAGATAAATTTTATTAAGCTACTTGAATTTTAATAGGCCCAAATTGATACCCATACGAGACATAGGCTACCACCACACATACACCTGCAGACCTCTCCCTCTCTACCACACAATTCATCTATCATTCCTCCATTCAACTACTACACCTATTTAGAAGCCACGCACAGTCACACATACATCATCATCATCCATCAATATTTCATCCATTCATCTTATGGCCGTGACTTGCTTGAATCAGCGTGGAGAAGAAAATAATTTCACGGCAACGTAAACTTTTAGGAGGCAACTTGGAAGGAACATGGAAGAAGACTAAAGCTTAAGAGTTTCAATGAAAGACCATAAAAGAGTTTCTTTTCAATTATTATTTTGATTGAAGACTTTAAGTTATTTAATTTTAAGTAATTTTGAGTTTGTGTTTGTTGAGAACAATCTAATTTTAGATTGTAGACATATTTTCTTATGAATTTGATTAATAAATTTGATTGATTTATACTAAGACATTTGACGGAGTTTTTGTTTGCAAACTTAATTGTTTAGTTGTTTAATTTTAAAGTATTTATGATTGATTTAAATGGATTTAACTAATTAGCTCTTAGTTCGTTATGAGTTCTCTAATAAATTAAGTGTTATGAATGTGAAGGTTTCTCATGTTGTAATTATATAGTTAAATTATGTTAATTCCAACAATTTTAATTCTCCCTTTGGTCTGATTAATTAATTAACTCCATCATCATAACTTATTTGAATCTCGTTTTCTTAATTAATCTCTTTATTCAAGATTTTCATTTATTCTTCCCATAAAAAAAACCAAAATCCACATGATTGCATTATCATTCTCATATAGATTTTAGAGCCTTGCATATCACATTTAGTTAGTTTAATCACATTTAGGTAATAGTGTATTCCATTCTAATTTAGATCCATTTATTGCATTTTTCATCATCTGAACTCAACTCTAAAGAAACCCACATATAGCTCATTGAAAGAAGGACCTAAGTTGACCCTAAACTATATAATTATTTAGAACCTAGTTTAATTGACTGCTTTAGTGACAAAAGTAGGATAACATTAGTTCCCCTGCCATTCTTTTTTTGTATATTTTTCTCAATGCATGCATTGATGAAAACCTGAGTTGCGTACTCATCCTATACTGCTTTCTTTTTTTATCATCCACAATTGACAAAATGCTAGCTAGCAACAACATCATTTATTTTCTGATACATGATGAAAGTTGAGAAATAAACAGAAACAAAATACTATTGCTAACCCGGTTCCATGTGAACTAAGTCAATGTCAAGCTTATCTACCAAGTAGAATCCAAGCTCCATATTTAGTGCTCTTTTCGCAAGGTTATCTGCAACCAGGTTTAGGTTCCTTAGAATGTGACGAATCTCTACCTGCCAACTGCGCTCCCCTAAGCTTTGAATCTCCAACACTAAGCTTCGTTGCATGTGTAATTTGGTACATCCTTCTCGACATTGTCTCCAAGCGTCAAGACAGTCTATAAGTAGAACCACTTTCCTTATACCCATGTCCTAAGCTTGCTTTAAACCAATTAGGCAGCCCCATAGCTCAATACTTAAAGATCCCTCGTGATGAATTCTTATCATAAATCCCCCATAGAAGTTACCTTATGGGTCCCATATGCCTCCTCCACAAGCTACCAAGCAGAGAAGTTTCGAGAATGCACCATCCACAGAAAGTTTATAATAACCTGAGGTGATTGTTGCTGAGTGAGCCTTAGGCATTTCATGACTCCCTTGTAAGTTTACATTATGGCACCGCTTATTGTTTCTTCGTATGGAATCAGTTATGGCGACTACACGGATCTTCAAAGAGCTAAAATCTGCATTAAGCCCTTAAAAAATACTTTCATTTCTAAATTTCCATACCAACCAACATGACATGGCAAAAAATTCTGCCCATTTAGTGTTCTCCACATAACCAACTGGTTTAGACAAATTCAAAGCACACCATTCCCATAAATCTGTATTAAAG
>JBAGKO010000002.1:1416567-1430240 GCA_037177275.1 Acacia concinna | reverse complement strand
ATTAACATTTAATAAAATATTAAATATATATTTTATGTTAAGAATAAATATCTAAATGAAATAAGAAAATAAAATTTCTTAATTATTATATTAAAAAAAGAAATATATTAATATATATATATATATTTATATTAATAAATAGTATAATTAATACTATATATACATATATATATTTATATTTATATTATATTTTTAAAATGTTATGTTATATATATTATTATGTGAATAAATAACGCATGGTCAAAACAGCTCAACTAGAAAAGGTATCACAATGCAAGTGATAGGTCTAAGGTTCGAATCTTGGTTTGATCACAAAATTCAACAATTAATTCAGAGGACACGTGGCGTAATGAGGAGAGGACACGTGGCAGTTGCTGGAGCTCCGACGAGGGTGGCCGCCGGCGATGCTGCTGTGGATTTATTTTATTTTTTAAATAAAATAATTTACCGACGGAATTTTTCCGTGGGTGATTACCCACAAAAATTACCCATGGAATTTTCTGTGGTAATTTACCCACGGAACGGAAAATTCCGTGGGTAATTTCCGTCGGAAATTTCTGACAGAATAAATTTCTGTCGGTAAACTATTTTCCAACGTATTTTTTATCGACAGAATTGATTCCGTCAGTAATCTGTCGATAATCCAATTTCTGTCGGTAATTCCGTCAGAAAGTCCGTCAGTGATTTGGCGTTTTTTTGTAGTGTGCTAAGTGGTAGGTAATGCTGGTCGTTAGTGGCTGGCTTGGGAATAGGACTATATTAGGGCAGCGTCCTTGGTAGCTAAGGAGGGGCTAGGAATGTTGCTCATCAAAGCTTGTGAGTGGGACAATGGTGGGGACGAAAGTGGGTATGAGCCTATGAGAGTGGGACAATAGTGGGGACAAGAGTCTGAGTGGACCAAATTACAACCTTTCGCGTGCCAAAATCTAGTTTTGGGACACAAAAAGACAGGGTTCCTATTTGGAACTTTTGACGAAATAACTCTCTATTTCGTGTTTTAATGAGTGGAGCTAATAAGAAATCGCTTCCTATTTTATCTTCTTATCTGCATTCTTCTTACTAACAAAAGTGTACCGGTATTATAATATTCACCCCATCTTAAAATATAAGATATAGTTTAGAGGTGAGCTATAAATTGATATGCAATTTAGTGTCACACAGAAATATTTTAGAAAGATCATGTTAGATATTATAATTGATTAGTTAATTTAGTATTTAAGAAATTAGATTAGATGAAATGAGACGGTGATTAAGTTTAATTTGACCAAAATCTAGGAGGGTGACAATAGCGCTGACTTTTTGAGTTCTGAGTGCCGAAGGAACGTGGGATGCAAAAGAAAACGAGGATGGTAATGATTGCGTTTGGTAACCGTGCTACACTAATAAGCTTTAGCTTTGTCAATCTTCTTCCTTTTTATTCAAACTCATATCGTGCGTGTTCGTATTTTTTAGGACAACAAGAAACAAACTTTCCTTGTTTTGAACATGATCAATTCTAATCAACCCATTGTTTTCACCAAGTTATTTTCTTTAAGAAAAAAAAAATCCCTGTCGTTTTTTCTTTTATCAAATGCAACGATATTCATTTTCCCGCGCTTTCACTAGTTAGAGGTGGATATTTTGGCCAAAAGAAAATTGGTGGGATAAAAGATTGGAACACAATGAAGACATTTATATATAAGAATTATACAGTATCGCCTCTTTTGGTTAGTGGTAAAAAAAAAATTGTAGATGAAGGAATGAGATCAAGATTCCTATTTACTGCTAAATGTTTTGATTGAACTTGTGTGCATGCCTTTGCTATTTCATTTCTATTAGAACAACTTGTTATAAGAGCAAAGGAAATGATTCTTGAAATGAAAAGTGAAGCAAAAATAAGTAAATGGTTTTCGTTACTTCCTGCTATTCAAACTTCTGCTCTTATCCTTCTATAAGTGAAACTGTTTACCACTTTAGTTGGTAAATTGGTCTCTTATTTTTTTTTATTAGAAATTGAGGATTGGAATACCCTTAATCAAATTAAATTAAAAGAAGGTGGAGATATGATGGAGTGAATTATCTCTGTTATATTTCACTAGAAAGAGAGTAAAAAATTAGAGTAAAATGGCCATATTATTATCAAGTTTTTCTTTTGTTATAATGATTACTATTTTTTTGCGAGCATATAATGTCTACTATTGAAAAGGATTTTTATTCTACGGAGTATTTTATATATATATATATATATATATATATATATTGATTATCAATGCTTGATAGTGGAAGTGGAAGTTTGATAAGGGAGGGAGGAACGGAGGCAGAGTGGAAGTATGGTGTTTTTTTAATATAATTGGAAACCCTAGTTACATTATAGAATTAATAAAATAACAATAATTTCAATTTAAATTCCGTAGAGATAAAGTTAACAAAACCAATTTTTCCGCAAAATATGCTCAATTAATTAAATGATATTTGGCAAAAAGGAAAAAGCAATTAATGAATCAAATAACAAATATATAAGATGTGTTTGATTTTTTTTTTTTTTCAATCTTTGATCTATCATGAAATAAAATCTCTTTTGTTCAGCAAGAATATTAGGGTGCTTTTGGTTGGATATTATTTTAAGGTAAGTTAGGCTAGGTAATGGTTGAAGATAATAAAACCTTGTTTGGTTTGAAGAAGGGGAGGTGAGGGGTGAGAAAATTTTTTATCTTTTAGTGATCCCCTTCCCTCATTTCTCAAACCTCTAAATTTAGGGTTTTTCCTAAATGAGAGGAAAATTGTATCTCAATCTAATCAAATTATTAATGACTATTTTTTGATATTTTATAACTACTCCCCTAATCTAACCTTTCATCTTCTTAAATAAAATAAGTTTATAACCTCTTCTAACGTAATTTTAATAAACTTCACATAATCTTATCTCTATTACCCCAAACACACCCTTAGTCATAAAAAATAAGGAAAAAAAACAATTGTTTTTAAGAATGGCGAGCGTGTACTTTAAGAAATTATTGTGTTTTGTGATTTTGTCAAGTAGGCCTTTAAGGTTCGGGGGGAAAACAAAGTAAGGCCTCTAAGGTGCACTTTCCATTCTAGGCCATTAATTATTATTTTTGTGATTTAATTTAGTTTCAAATATATATTATGCGTGTTTGGGGCGCCGATGCGCATACTAATTGTCCGATTCAGCCCCCAACGTCCGATTTCTGCAAAACCAAAAGGTGCATGTTTGGTATTCCATTTGACAAATTGTCTTATTATGCTAAAACGTTTGATATCCTATAAGCACAAATTTAGTATTTATGGGACGTTTGCATCCTATGGAAAGTTGAAAAAAAAATTATTTTTTAATTTTCTGTTACAATGTACTCTTTCTGCTCATGACTCAGTTTGAGAGAATACTAAGAAAGCTAATTATATTATTTTAAAACATTAAAATTCATCATTTTTCTTTAAACTATTTTGTTTGACTTATGAACTAATATACTCTCTCCCGTCCTAATTATAAGGGTCAATTAACTTTTTTAGAGAATCTTAAGAAAATTAATTACATTACTTTAAAGTATTAAAACTTATCATTTGTCTTCAAATTATTTTATTTGACTTATGAATTAATATATAATATAATAAAATACAACATATGATATGTTTAAGTAACTTATTTTACTTTTTTAACTTCTCCCAAAAAATTCAATTAAGCTTTATAATTAGGATCAGGATATGATATAATTAAGTATCATATTTTGCTTCATTAACTTTTTCAAAAAAAATCGACTGAGGCTTATAATTAGAACCGAATATAGTATAAATATTACAATATATTTACATGTAATATATACTCCATTTGGTTCTAATTATAAGACTTAATTGACTTTTTTAAAGAATCATATAATATGATTCATGTTATTTTCAATCATTTTCCATCAAAAGTTACTTTTCAACATATCAACCAAATAAATTATTCTTTTATATAAGTAACTTATAAGTGACTTATGCTATTATCAATTCAAATATTAATCACATTACACAATTTGACTTATATCTAATTTGATTTATCCATAAGTTTAATTGTAAATAAGTCATATTTCCCACCGTTATTCCAAACACACCCATATATATATATATGGTAATTTGACCAAATATGTATAAACAATCAATCCAATCCACATTCAAATCTCCATTTGTAACATAAACTAATTTAACAAGATAAGTGTTGGAAATATTGTGATAGGTGTGTTAAAGGAAGAAGTTTCATATAACTCAATATTGAGAAAGCCTAATATACAATTAAATATAAGGTTAAGTTAGTAAAAAGGTTGATAAGAGAAGTCTTAAATTGACCGTTGGAGATAACTATTGGAATTTTAATAACAGTTTTTATGACAATTAAAAAGTTTTATTACAATTAATTATTGTTTTGTGACTGTCACTTTAATTGTCATTAAACTGTCTTTAATGGTTATTATTGCTGCTCAGCGTTTATATGAATTTATGCCTATAAAGGCAATGTACGAATTCAGGTCAAAGAGCTCTAAAGTTAGATGATACCGAGCTCTACCCCAAGCTCCTCTCCTCTCTCTTTCTTCTGAGTCTCACAGTTATCTTCCTGTATTTCGATCACCCTACTTTAGAAGAGTTCGTTTTATCTTGGAGAGTACCACTTCTTAATTTACTAAGGGTTTTGCGGAATATCTTCTAAGAACAATGTGTCTTTAGGCGCAACTCACACTATTTATTTATTGTGGTTATATAGATGTTGCTGCTAAGAATTTGTATGATGTAAGGTGCTAACGCTAACAATGAACTAAGAAAATTAAATTAAAAATCCTTATTATATTCTGTACACATTGCTGCATTAACATTATAACTAACACATTCATACAAATGCACTATCATGCAACAGTGGACGAAATGCCTCGAATAATCAAATAATTTAGAAGAGTGCCGAGTATATATCAATATATTAAATTTTAAAGGTAAATAGCAAATTAATAATATATCTAAACAGACATAACAAAGATAATATAACACAATTAAATCGAATATAGGCCGAAATTGAGCTTGAAGAAGAGGCTGGCCCCAAAAATTCTCGAAGCTCAAGACTTAAACGCCTAAGTAAGCAGAAGAACCTATCAAACTATAAAGGTTTTCGTTCTTCTCTAATTTGCTTCATTTCATCTCTATTTGTCGCCTCCAATCACACACTACTGTGAGATCTTTCTCTCTCTTTTGTGCGTGTTCAAATTCATTGTTTTTAATTATTTTCTTCCCTCTCTTATACTGAAATCTCAAGATTTCTGATCACAAGCCATTGTTACATCTCATCACTATTCACTAGGCCTCTCTGAAACCACTCGATTCTCGCAGGTGCAGCTGGTTATTTTTTTTTTTTTTTAATTAGGTCTTTTAGAATAGAGTGGTGAGATTTTCGGCTATGATATATAACTGCTGATTCATAATTGGAAATTGGAATTCTTGTTCGCCTATTTCAATTCCTTTAATTTTATTGTTCCCAGTCACCCTCATTCGGGGATTTCAATACTTATATATGTTGCCCCGATTACAAGTCATCGGTTCGTAGTCTTATTTCACTTCGTTGAGAACGATTCTTGATTTGATTATGATGAGACACGTTGAGTGACTTGTTGCTTATTTTAATCTTCAATCAAGGATCTGATTTATGGTTATGAAGCTTCGTCGGATCACGCTTTCAATTCTTTGATCGATGAGCTTCCTCGTTTCCATGCAGGATTAACTTCACTTTTCTTTATTTACCAATATTATACATATATTTAATTGATTAATTATTGCTTCACGGCACTATTTGTCTGGTTGTGGAATTAAGATCACGAGATGGATGAAATTGTTTTATGGGAGTTTGAATTGAATAAATTAAAGGATTGGAAATAATGTCGTCATCGAAAACTCCGCGTGCGGCGTGCAAGCTTCGGAGGCGAAAATGCACACCAGAATGTGTGTTCGCGCCACACTTCCCGCCGGACAGCCCTCAGAAGTTTCAGAACGTCCAAGAGGTGTTCCGAGCCAGCAATGTATGTAAGCTTCTCACAGATCTGAACGTGGCTGAACGCAAAGAAGCCGTCATTTCTTTGGCTTACGAAGCAGGTGCTCGGATCAAAGACCCAGTCTACGGCTGCGTCGGCCTCATCGCTTTGCTTCAGCAGAAGCTCAGGTACCTAACAAATGAAATCGACAAAGCGAACAAGGAGCTGGCTTTTTCGGAAGGCGCTCAGGCTCTACCACATCATGCTATGATGGTCCAGCTTCACCCTCACCACCACGAGCACCCAGCGGCAACCGGCAATATTTATGGTCCCACCGTTTTCCCCTACAATAACATGACGCCACAGGCCATAGCGACGGCGCGTGGTGCTGGACAAATTGTTATAGGTGATCCTCAGCAGCAACAGCAACCGCAGCAGCAGATGTTGGGGTCGCAGTTAGTGGCGGCAGATATGGAGGTGAGGCAGATGCAAGAGTTGTATGGGATTTATGATCAGCACCAGCAACAGAAAAGCAAAAAGGCTTTATGAGTTATGATGGTGGTGGTGGTGGAGTTGAAATGGGATCGGTTTCTGAGAGCGGATTCAATCAACCTTCAGAGATGTCGGCTTCTCGCTGGCTCTGAACACATTGGACAACTCTTACCATTCTGTTCAACTACAGAGAGGCCAAGGAGGAGATCATCGTCATCATCAGCAGCAGAATCAGCATCACCATCATCAAGCTCCACGCTATACTAATCTCTAAGAGTAGCTACTACTACCGCAGCAGCAAACACAGCAACAACAGTTTCTTTTGCCGCCTCATCAGTAGCTTCAACCACAGCCACCGTATCACCATCAGCTTCTTTTAGAGGGTTCTTGTAAATAACCCTTTTTAGATTTTTTTTAAAAATAATCAGCCGGCCCTTATAATTACAACAGAGACAGTAGTAGGTCATTTTCTGTTTGTTTTGTGCATTAGTCATTTTTCCTGTGATAGCTGCTAATGGTAGTCACTTTCTCGGCAATTTTATTAAAATACTTTAAATAGTAAAAGTATTACCTAAATACTACAAAATTAAAAATATTTATCCATATTTTATACTTAAAATCGTCTACCAGCAGTATGATTTTGAGAATGTGAAAAAATCAATCAACAATTTCCATCTTTCTCTCTCAGACAGGAAAGAAAGAAAGCCAAAATCGTCTAGATTTTCTCTCTCTCTCACCTTTTTTTTTTTGTTCCACTGCCTTTTTTTTTCTTTTTTTGGTTATTGATAAAAATGATAATTAAATACCCTATTTATTTTACTCCACTTTTCACTCTTTTTTTTTATCCAAAGAGAGTTGCAATTAATTCTCCTCAACTTCACTATTTGCTTCACTATTTTTACAAATGTAAAAATATCTCTTGAATTTATAAAGTGATTCAGTTGGCAAGATAAAATATTTTCTTTTTATGAAATTCTCCCAAATTTTTTTAATTTATGGAGATTAAATATGTTCATATTCACTTGGATTTATAAAATAAAGGATGGATAAAAGAAGCAAATAGTAAAGTAGAAGGGAATTAATTGCAACTCTCTTTAGATCCAAAAAGAGAGTGAAAAGTGGAGTAAAAGAAATAGAGTATTTAGTTGTAATTTTTATCAATAACAAAAAAAAAAGACAAATCGTCCACCATGTGGCCGATTTGCCAAAAAAAGAGAGAATTACATTGAGGTCTCAAGTAAGAAAATTAATATCAGAAAGGTCCCTATGACAAGTTGAGGAACTATTATTGACAAGCTAAGAAGTTATATTAACAACCTAATAAATTAGTTGGGACTTATCAAAAAATAAATTTCCTTACTTAGAACCCTAATGTAATTCTTCAAAAAAAAAGCGGGAGAAAGATGGAAATTGTCTACTAAGTGGACGATTTCTTCACATTCTCAAAATCGTCCTCCCAGTGGACGATTTTAATTATAGTAGATGGATAAATATTTTTTATTTGATAGTATTCAGATAAATATTTTTACTGTTTAAAGTGTTTTAATAAAATTGCCTCACTTTCTCCCATACTTTTTTGACCTTTTATTTTCAAATATATTCAAGTTGCTCTTTTAAAAAGGAAAAAGTTTGCTGATTCGTGTAATGATTGATCACCATCTCTTCCTTTTTACCACACATATCAATGGATTAGATTTTGAACTCTCCAAATTTTGACATTTACAAAATATTTTTAATAAATAAAGTAAATTAGTTTAAAAAAATGATGAATATAATAAATGCTTTAAAGTAGTATCAACTAACGAACATAATAAATTTAAGGGTTAAATTTTATATTATATGGTCACATTAATATACTAATACATGGATATGGCATGCCCAAAACTTGAGATTTTTTCGTTGAAGTCACTAATGTTCACACTTCACATGCGGGGAAGAAAGAGGTCAATGGCTGAATTAAAATTGTCATTAATTTTTAACACGTTCAGTATTGTGAAAAAAAAAATTATGTTTCTTAAACTACACAATGAAGGTAAAAAATGAGCAACCGTCCACAAATAGGATTTTGTCTGATGCGAGGGATTTAAAATGAAGGGGAAGGAAGGAAAAAAATTTTATAAATTGAATTTTAAAAAATTAAAGAAGTGGGATTAAAAGTTAGAAAAATTCCAAAAAAAGACAAGAGAAATAAAGAAATTATAATTCAAAGTAGTGAAATCGAAAAATCTCAAATCATTCTTTTTGTATTTTTTTTAATTGTGTAAATATGAAAGTGACACTCGATTTTTAACAACATAAGTATCTTAATTCACAACAAGAGTATCTCAATAAACAACAATAAAAAGATTTAGGTATTAGGAATTTACACTGTAAATTGTTTGTGTTGTTATTGTATTGAAATACTCTTATTGTAAATTACGATACTTATTTTGTTAAAAATCCAGTAACATTTTCATAATTACACGAAAAAAAGTACAAAAAACACTTATTTGAGATTTTTCGATTTTACTGCTCTAAATTAAAATTTCTCTATTTCCCTTATCTTTTTTTTAAATTTTCCCTTAAAAGTTTTAAATTATTTTTTTATGTTATATTTTCTCTTTATTAAAATTCTATAACCCCACTTCAATTTCTTTAAACCCAACTCTCAAAATTTTTATTTTCCCCCATTTTGCCTCCCTTCCCCTCCCCTGATCCCGAACAACCCCTAACACAAATTTGGTTCGATTAAATGGTCCCATCAGTACAGTAATGATTAAGACTACAACGTTAGATGAAGGTTGGCTTTGATGCAAATATATCTAGCTATTATATGCTCAGTCAATGAACTAAAAAAATGTCTCTCATGTATCCGTTCAAGGAGGAAACACAGAAATGCCACTTTCGTATCCAAAAAAAAAAAAAAACCCAAGGTGTAAATTTCAGGTCCTTGTGCTCATCACTGTCCCAATGTAGCCTGTTTATTTGGACACTACATCTCTGCCTTCACATTTCTTATGAATGTTGTGGGTCATCAGCAAGAGCAGTTTCTTTGTTTGCAAGAAGTTGCACAGCTGCGGGCCCCATTGCTGAAGCCAGGCTCATTGCGGGAACTATTTTACATATAGGCATGTTTTCATTCTTACTCAGAAGCTTTAAGGATGGATGAACCTCAATATCACGCATGAACACCCTGTCTCCAACATCAAGATTGCTCACATCCACCTCAATTTTTGATGGGATGTGCTCAGCTGCACAAAGAAACTTGAGACTAGTTCGGATCCTGTTAAACAGGCCACCTGAAATTGCATAGTGGTTTCATATCAGAAATTTAAACTATGTTTAACCCCAATTTTTATACCGACTTTGTTAACTGCAAGTCTAAGAAATATAACCAACAAGTCCAGATAATTTGCTATGAACTGCCAACCATCTTATATCATGTAAACACAAGCAATGTTAAGCAGAGCATGAGATGGATAAAAGTACAAAGAATTAACCTATTTTAGAAGGAAAAAGAACAAGTTGATGGCATAAACTACTTTATTATTCCAAAAGTCAGAAGACTTTCAAAGCTATATTAAAACCTCACACTGCGGTATATATTTGTCAGGGGAAAAAAAAGGAAAGACAATGAAGTACTGAGTTTTTTTTTTTTGGGGACCATTGAAGTACTGAGTTATCATCTATAAAGCATGAAAAAACCTATCTCCACGAAACACCACCAAAATATATGTTCATATGTGCTGGACTGGCTGAATAAAAAATTGATCATTTCAGCCAGAACATACACCAAATACAACTTGAAAACACTTGCACTACATCTTGAACTTGAGTCAAACAGGCTCAGTCACAGATAACCCCAGAAAATTAAACAAAAGTCCACCTAAAAAATGCATGATGAAAGACTATATATCCGATCATGAGGTGATTATTGATGTCCATGCCATGTCATTTGTCAACGCCCATGCTTCATAGGCCACTTTTTAAAAACAATTTCACTAGTTACTTCAGGTCCTCGTCCTCTAACCGCCCCCCGGGTCCTCTTTTTTGATGTCAAATCACTTATCCAACATACATTTTATTTCCTTTTTATTTCTCAGAGCCTGTTTCACCTGTGGCTATAATATAGCGTTTGCGAAATCAATAAGTTGAACATTACTGTTGTAAGCTCACTAGTGAGAACAAGAAATCTAAAAGGGGGAAGGTTTTATAAACACAAACATAATTCACAAGAATCCTTGTTTTAATCGGACACAGGACCTCTGATGCCCCTCTCTCTAATACTCCTTGTAATCCCCAACCTCCTAAATGGTTTTTTTTTTATTCATTAGAATATACATAAAAAGACAAATATTATCCTACAGTGATGAAAAGGTGCAGTTTTGCAGTTTTTATTATTTTCTTTTAAAGAGTAAAATTGTATTGATTCAATTTATTTCCTAATATAAGTTTTGAAAAAATGCCAATATGCATTATTTCATTACAGTAAGATATCATGATGCTTATTTTACATAGAAGCTAATGATTAAAGGAACGAAAAATAACAAACGGGGGATCAGGCCATTAGAGGGCCCATGCCTGTTTTGGGAAGAAAATACTTGCAACTAAGAGCCTGCTATGGGCTCACCTGGGTTGGAACTGCTTGATAATAGAACTGACATCATTTCAAACAACCTTTAAAATATAGAACGCCTCTTGTTTGGTTATAGATGTCAGAGTAGATATGTAACAACAAGACAAACCAACTTTGCACATATCACAAGGGAGCTAATGAAGACATGGTCTTTTCAAGAAACAATCAGGAAACCAAAAACACAACATTCCAACCAAACAAAGCGTTTCCTATCATATAATGTATGATCATTATTTAGTTCACAGGTTCGAGTCCAAGAATTGTTTACTCATGTTGAGATATATCTACACCATTTAAAAACGAGCAAAAAGATTTCCAACCAGCTTCTCTATCTGAGAAAGATTAGGGATTTGATGGTAGAACGATCGAATGGCAACCAAGTAATGAAATTGTCCACTCTACAAGTAAGAATGTAAGCTGATGGTGTCATGCATTTCATCCTACCACCTCATGCTAAAATAAAGCCTAATAAACTGCACTAAAATCTCTACTAAAACCAAAGATGAAGAAGAAATTCTCCAAATTAAGATCCAAAACAATCACATGGATATAACTAGACAAAGAAAATACCTTTCTGCAAGCCAGGACAGACATCTACGCCTTTAAAAACCACAGGAACGTCGACCTTCAAGTCCAGTCCATCATCGGCCCAAACAAACACTAAATTTAGAATTTTCCCACTCTCTACGTCCCTATGAATCTACATAGCAGATGAAGAAAACCAAATTAACAAGTTAAAAACTAAAAACAAAAATGCTGAGTTTAATTAATAGTCAATCTCCAAATTATTCAAATTTGTATAAAAGGAAAACCTTAATCGGTAGCACAGTTCCAGACTCGAGCATATGGGAAGAACCAGAGCCAGCACGGATCTGGAGAGGAAACCGGGTCGAGTAAAAGAAAGGAAGGTCCACGGATTTGAGTATGGCCTTAATCTGCTTCCTTTCTGTGGTAATCAAACGCTTCCTCGATGACGGTTGGACGACAGCATTTTTACTGAGAAGATTCTGGTCCTCAACAACGGCTGGAATTCGACCTTGTAATCTGTCTCTAGCAGAGACTCGAGTACCAGTGCACTCTCTTGGTATAGCTTGGATCGTGTGGTAAGAAGAAAATTGGAATCTCGTTAAGAACGAGGACTCCCAACGGCTAGTAGCCACCTCTCGGAGGTTACCGGCGGCCGAGCGCCACCACTTCGCCATCACTTTAATCGTCCCTGAGATGAAATGGTAGGCCTCTCGCGACGACGGAGGGGGTTTTAATTTCGTCAAGGGTTTAAAGCTCTGGGTCAGTCTGAAATGCATTCAGCTTTTGCCTACAGGCATCACTAGTTTTTGGGCTCATTTCATTGTTGCGGCCCTAACTTATTCTTTTGGGTCAGCTACATGCACCATGACCCTAGAAGATTTGCCTTGCAATCTAGGTGTAGCCAAAAAACAAATTATCATGCCAAGGTGTTATACCAAAAAAGAAAAATATCACACCAAGGTTTTTTTGTCCTAGCATAACTTGGGGCTCGAGCTCGAGACTCTAATAATAGAAAATAACAATGATGAGTGATCCGAAATGGGAAAAGAAAGGACGACCAACATTGAGTTAGTCAAACTATATGTTAAACCCTCATAAATTTCAAATTCAAATCTCAAAATAAACACTTGTGTTAGAAGGGGTAACAATCCACATCTCCATCCTTCTTGCTAACAAATGAGGTTAGATCAATAGAAAGGGGATAGTCTCATACAATATGGTGAATAAAAATTTAAATCTTGTTAGGAGATTTTCTCGCGCATTTAGTATTCAACAGTGCCTCAAACATATTGCCTCCAACAAGAAAATATATATGCCTATAAAAATAAAAAGTCCTTTTTGTTTGGCCATGCATTCATTCGTTGAAGTTTGGTCCTGTTTGATTCGATGAAATTGGGACAATGGAAAGGAAAAGAACTACAATTAAGGGAACTAAATTGAAAATGGGTCAACATGGATCCATTTGTTTGGCACATATGTGTGTGAAGGAAAATGATGGAAGAAAATAGGGCAAAAGAATAAATTACCCCTAAGTAAAAGATGAAATTTCAACAATAATGAGACTCACAAACAGAGGTCCACCAACCATCTAATGCGCAACACAATGCCATCGGTGGGAGGAATGAGGGATGAGTGCCAACGAGAAGTAAACACCGACAAAAACATGGCGAAAGGTGGAGCTACGAACAAATGGTTGACATTGGAAAGCAACCAATATGAGAGCATGGCAAACATAAACTCCTTCACTAGAAGAGTAAAATGATTAACCAAGCAAACTTTATTAAAAAGGACAAAAAAAAAATTGAACCGGTTAGGGATCACTATAGCACAAGCTTGATAAACATATATGCTACTGAGAAACACTCTGTGGTTATCATGTAATAAAAAAATAAAGCATTTTGTGAGCAAGTTGTGTGAAACTTGCACATAGCCAAATTGATGAAATAACCCATTTAGAATATACTTTCTTCACATCCATTTAGAATTTTTGATGAAATAACCCTCTGTTTTGAGTTTTAATGAGTGGAGCCAATAGGAAATCAATATTTTGTTTG
>JBAGKO010000002.1:1372918-1384007 GCA_037177275.1 Acacia concinna | reverse complement strand
TTCAGACTCGACAGAGGTGATTTGAACACTAATGTATGATGGGTCCCCAAATCACCCTATGAAATCCGAAATTCTTGCAGCCAGATCACTTATCTACTCCTTTTGGGACTTACAAATTATTCATGCAGACAGAGATTCACTCCGATGTGCTGACTTCATAGCTAACATGACTCATCATTCAAACATGGAACTTACCTTTCTTAGCAATCCGTCAGTTTCATGTTTGAATCTAATGTTAGCTGACCAATCTTGATTTAGATACACGTCCTTCCGTTTCTAGGCTATGTATATTTTATTTTGTCTCACGTAACTCTCAAGCGCCATGCGCTTGCCTTTCAATCCAAAAAAAAAAAAAAAGCCATCTTCTCTCTACAAATCAGTAAGGGCTAGCCTTCTTAACCCATATTAAATTGTTTAGTTGTTTTGATGGCTCTATAAATATTCTGGTGATCGATTGACTTGAGTTAGTAATTAATTACAATTGTTTCAAAATATTATATGTATATTGAAATTTTCAAGAATTTAACACGATGAACAATAATATAACCTTGTTTTTTTTCGTCACAACCTTCACTCAATGGAAAGAATTTACACATCCATAAAACCCACAGAAGGTTAAACTCGCATAGTGTATATCGGGCCAAACTGTTTCAATAGTACGGTAGGACTGATTCATTACATAACGTCAATTATAATTGTTAGAGTGGAAAGTGGTATTGTGAGGCCAACGGGGATTATTGGGTATAATAAAATGCTATAGTCTTTTATAATGTCAAGAACCAGATGCCTACATTTAATATCTAATAATAACTCTACATTTAATATCTAATAATAACTCGAATAAGATTGTACCAATAGAATACAGGCACTAAAAAAACAGCTACTTAGTGACGGAATTTTGTCGCGGAAATAATTAATTATGGATATTCTATTTTTGGTAGTGTTGAGCCAAGAACAAAACCAAGATATATATATATATAAATAAGTGGTCCGATCCTGTGAGCTAATTTATGCCATGACCCTTATTTTTCCTTCTCAAAATCCATTATTACGGTGATGATTCAAATAGAAGGCAGAAGTGTTAATACATTGATTATTTGACATAATGGATAGATAGATAGATATATATACACTCAAATTCTATCAAACGTGCGGGCTATGCAGAGACAATGATGATGGATCAATGTAAGGTAAAGAAATAATGTTGTCATGTCCCACATAGAGTACTAATGAATGCCAATAAAACCTCATCATTATTTTCTAGGCATTCAAACAGTCTCATTTTCCACTCACAGCACGAAACATCAATTATTGATTATCTCTTCTGTTATGCGCTTCTATTCTGTGGCTATTAATCATTCCCTTCTTCTCTAATTGTTGTGGATAAGTGCATGCGTAATTTGATTAAATAATGGTAATCTAGTAATTAATATGGATATTTTTTTAGAGAGAATGATTATTACTTAATTAATGTTTAGTTTTGTTGTGGTGGGAGATTTTTTTTATTTTTTGTTTAGTGAAAATGATGTGTGGTGTTGATTAATGATGATTAAGAAATAAGGAGAGGGGCTAATCACGTGGAAGTACGTGTAAAGCTGATTGAATGTCCCTACTCTTCATTCCTGATTAATCAAGTACCCTAATTGGACTTCCCCATCATCAATATCCTTTAATTTCTCAATACTCATGAGAGGTCGTAAACCATCAATTAATTAGCCATTTGGTCATTTCATTTTTCATCATCTGTTAGCGTTAATTTTCTCTCATTATATCATTTTTCTTTTGACTCTATACTAATTTGGCAAAACTACTGTAACTTTGTACCAGTACGTGTCTCTTAGCATTCAGATGAAATTATGCCTTTCTTTCTTTCTTTCTTTCTTTGTTTTCCTCTTGAATATGAAAAATTATTACCATTCATGGTTTATGATTTATAAAAAATATAATTTACCCTTTGTAATCCAAAAAAAAATCCATTATATATATGTATTTAATTATTTAGTGACGGAATCATATATATGTCATGGGAAATCATATTATGATGAAGGTAACGAAATTAAACGTACGGATTTTAAATGTTTGAAAAGTAAAATCAATTAAACACATCTTAATATGAATATATGTACCCACCAAACCCTTTTGGAGAGATTGTCGGGATGGTTGGTGCAGTCTTGAGAATGATTCCACGGACACGCTAATTACTGTGCGTGTGCTGCCTAACTACCTAAACAGGATTTAATTCCAGTCGTCTATAAAGTACTATAAATCATCTATATTTACTTACAAGGCCGTGTTAATAATAAAGGTAAGGGAGCCCAGTATATACGGCTTTCATTAGGTAGAGTTTAATTAAGGAATATCATATGTGTTGCGAAACGTTATTCATACAAGAGAAGATTCTAAAATTTAAACTCTTGACCTCTTCTTAATCACTTAATAGCAACATTGACCTATAGTTCAAGGCCCAACCGCTATGTCCACTATAGACATGTGACAGCTTTTATAAAAATAAAAAAATAGAAAAACAAAGATACTTAAAAATCATTTTTATTTTTTAGTTTTTGAAAACAATTTTTATTTTCTTTCTAAAAAAAACAACTTATTGAAAATCGTCTTTCAAATAAGTTTTATTATTATTATTTTCTTAAAAATTAAAAAAAAAACTGTTTTTAAAGATAAACTTCCCCATGGTTACGATCGAGTCTGCCCTAATGTTGTGAGTTACATAATTAAGATATCACTGAGATTGATGGGCATACAGTAAGCAGCAACGGGTACTGAAGTGTCCTTAAAGAGATGCCAACCGAAGAAGAATATTGAAATTTTAATTTATTCAGAAATTTGAACTGAGATATGACATCTCAATTATATTGGCACCACAGAGGAGTCTGGAATTACTCGCAGAAATTGTACAACAGCTCACAGGTGAAAAAGCAAGAGTACCTCTTTAATTTCAAATCAAAAGGTCTTCACACCAAACTCAGTCTTAATCACCATACTCAATTAATTACTGTTCTAACTAATCACAAGAACAAAAGACAAATTCAACATATATATAAGAACTTTTTACACAACCTGTCAACTTTTCTCTCTCATGAGAACTAAGATGACACATAGGTGTGAACACATGAGGCTAAGTAAATTTCGTGGGGAAGGAAACACAAATGAACAATATACTTAATTAGGCTATTATTTTATGTGAAAAGAAGGTGCTTTGCGTAAACATTTGGTCAGACTTGTATGCTTTTTTACCACTTGAAAATCTGTGAACACAAGGAAAAAATTGTAGACTTTGTTTTTGTAGACAAGTCAGTATCAAATTAAAAGAACGAAAGCGATCTAAAGAGATCTCACATGCAAGAGAAGAGGGGTCTCTATGTCTCAGATTCCCATAACCATTTGTCAATCAAATCTTTGATTGATAAGGTCTTCGATTAATTAATCTTACCGCTCAATTACAACACACGCTGCATTATATGGATTCTCCTAATTAACATTATTTTTTAATATAATTTTAAGTTCATTATTAAAGTTTAACTTCTGTTGGTAATGGATCCCTCTGTTCTAACTACCTACATGGTGGGCCTCACTTAATCTGTTCAAAACATTCCAAGCTTATCTCTAAACATGTTTTACCCCCCCTCTATATATATATATATATATATATTTAAATATGAACATCACGTTCACTTTCACACTAAGTTGAATTCTAATATTTTGGAAAAAGACAAGATTTATGTTTCACACATATATGTACAAACGTTGGAAGAACCAATAAAATAAGAATCTTAATGGATTTTGTTTGAGTGGTCAAGAAACAACGTTTGGATGGAGTGAATAAACAAGGACGTATCCTAATAAACTCTTGACCCCTATTATATATTCTGCGATATATACTTAGGAATCTCGCTAGTTAAGTGGAAAAGAAAGAAAGAAGCTCGTGTTGAGAAAACCAATGAGAGGGAAAACCAACAAAAAAAACCCAAACAAACAAACAAAACAAAAAACCCAGAGGGGTGGTGGTGGTGGTGCTTAAAGAAAAGGAAACATGAAAGGGAAAGGAACAGAGAAACGAAACGTACATAGGTATATGTGAGCAGAAATGGAGACTAAATGTTGACCACTCACCTTCAATATATTTGCTTTTCTTCTTAGGAAACGACGTATAACCTGAAAATTATACTATGCTATATCTATATATACTCTCTCTGTGTGCGTACCAGAGATGTGTCATTCCATTATAATGGAGAAGAGCGCGCATACACAAGTGAGGCCTGAAAACGACAACACCTAGCCTCAAACTTTATAGCTTTTTTATTATTGATAATAACAATTACTCTTTCTTATTTATAAGACCCTTTTAAAAAATTTTAAAAAAATTCTAAGAAAATTAATTATATTACTTTAAGGCATTAAAGTTTGTCATTTTTCTTTAAATTATGTTGTTTACTATATAATATAATAAAACACAACATATGATATTATTAAGTAATGTAATTAACTTACTTAAAAATTTTTTAAGATTATTTAAAATAGTCTTATAAATATGAACAGAGGAATAATATATAAATACCCCTCACGTGAAAAAAAAAACACGTTTTATTAATATTTAAATGTTAAGGACGTGTTCTATTATTATAAACATGATACAAGAGTTTTATTAGTACATTTATGAGTTTGTTTGTTATAACTTATTTTAGGTAAATAAGATCTTATATATAAAATATGAGAAAAACTCTTTTCATATATTTATTTTGTACTCCATAATAAATTATTTATAAATCATTCTAAACTGCGCTATAATTTACCGGTGGTTCTATATGCTATAACTCGTTTTCTGGGTTGTGAAATTATTAATTCTGATTCTAGTCCTTGGTTCGTGCTCGAGAATACGTCCCTTTTAATTTTTGAGTTTTTTTAAAAAATATATATATAAAAAAAAAAAAGAAAAAGAAAGAAAGAAGACGACGGCAAGGGATGGGAAATACGACAAAAAAGAGGGAGGGACATGTTGGGCAACGCGGGCAGTGCGGGCACCTATATTATTAACATTACAGTCGCCGTCAAGGGTTCTCTGTGTGATGTGAGCCCCACCACTGTTTACCGGTCCTTGGCTCCTTGCTTTACCAAATACGATGTCTTCTTTTATTTTCCATCTTTCTTGTTATGCTTTGAAAATATTGTATTGTATTTTATTTTTTTTTAAAGAATGACATGTGCTGTTTCTATACTTGTTTGAAATTTGTTTATATGTATGATGGAGTAACATTTCGGTATTTTTAGGTTGGTATTTTTTTAAAATTTTTAGGATTAGAGGGAAAGTAATTCATTCTTGACATTTTGATTAAATATGATTTATGCTAAAAGAAAAATAAAATCATTGACAGGGACTAAATTTAAAAGATATAAACTCTAAGTCCTTATAGTTTTAAATAAAAGGTTACAAAGTGCTGTAGTAGACACTAGTGAAATTAATATAATTTATTAAATAAATATAACCCGCACATTAATTGTATTAATTTGTGTAATTTATCTAAGTAAGTTTGTTCACCAAGGGGAAAAAAAAAAGTTGGGGGTTAATTTTTTTGCCAACAGATAAGTATTTTGTTTTGTTTCATATGCATATAATATAATGTAAAACCTTTTTTTTTTTGGGCCAACAATGTAGGAACTAATTTTATTGATCTTATAATCAGAAAATGTACTGTGAAATGGAATTTATGTATTTTGGGCATGAAAAATAAAATTTTTAGTACTAGTATTATTGAGAGGAGACGTAGGCAGAGAGATGTGAAAGGACATAGATGTACAGTAAAATGCATGGGATGTGAGATGAGATAATAATCCTTCATTCTCACGTGGGACCCACCCAATGTCCCCCCCTTATCCAGCACTGGACAGCTTTTTTTTTTTTTTTGGCCCTTTCCAGGGCTCACCCCTCCTCCTTTAATTTCCTCTTTTTGTTCTTCTTTTTCCCTATATTAATTAACTAACACAACTCTACATATATTTAGTACACAACCACATATGGCTGCAGGCAAATTCCAATATCATATGTGTCAAAGATCTCGCTGTCTTCTTCAGTGGATCCTTTAATTTGAAACCCTAGTTAGATTTCATTGTGAAGCGTGGAGGCTAGCTAGCTATAAGATAATTAAAAGTGCTAGCTAGCAAAGAAACATGCATGTACGAAGAAACGTTATATTGTAGGTGTGGTTGTAAAAGGAATAATGGAGGGTTTGTTCAGTGTATGATTGGGGTTAGCTGTTTATAAGTGATTTTACTGTTTCAAAAGTAAGCATGTGAGAATCATTTTTTTATCTTAGTTTACGTAAAAGTAGTGTTTCTGAAACCATAGCTGGAAGGCTTCCTTATAACATATCAGTAATATATATATATATAACAACAAGTTTTAATAGTTTATACTGCTAATTTGTTTTTCAGACTTCTTTGGTAATCAAATCTGATCATTTTCTCTTGGTTTGATTTGATTAAGGATTTCTCCTTTTAAAACTTGGAGTGTAAAAGGTTTTCACCGATTTTTTAATAAATTTGTTTCTTGAAATTCAAATTTATGTGCATTCTCTTTCTTACATGGGTGTGACTATCTAGTCTACCAGCTCAAGCAAGAGCAGTACCTAGAGCTTGTTAATCGATTATCTCTTGTTTATTATATTGGTGTGTGTGTGTGTCTTTATCTCTTCCCATAATGGATGGTCCCCTCCTTAAAAGCATGAAATTACATGTAGAGGTAGGTCATCCACATTCCACAATGACACTGATTGAGAGCCCCAACGAAAGCAACCACAGTGGTCATCAACCCTGACAAAAGCTATGGTGGACAAGATTCTTTGTGTGTTGGGACAGATCACACACACACACACACATAATATCATGTGTCTATGCATGTGAGTGGGTTCTAATCTGAGTTAGATAGACCCTTATGTCTGACAGCCAAATTACAAATTCACAAAAAACCATGAGGACCAATGGTAACTGTTAACAGAATTTTGTGTTTCCAAGGTTCTCTCTATAAATACATGTTCAACTTTGATTCTCCTTGGGAGTTTCATGTTTTACTCTTCAGCTTTTTTTTTTTTTAATTTTTATTGCTAGCCACTACTACTCATATAATTATAATAATTAACTAAACATCTGTTCAATACTCGCATGTGAAGATTATTCAACATTGAGGATCCCCAAATGAAGATATGGAAGCTTAGTAAGATATGATATCCAACTGACATTTTTATCAGTTTATTTGAAATCTGTGAGCATGAGTGTGAATTCCATCTTTCACTGATATATATGCTGGTGATACATACATACATAGATACATATATTACTAATTACACAGTGATATCTCAACCCTATCTTCTAGCTATAATTAGTTTTATTTATTTGCTTTGGTGTGAGACTTTCAAAAGCAGATCGATGAAGATGATTGATGTGTGTGTGTGTGCATATATGATCAAAGTAACAGAAAACTTGTGATTTTGATTGTTACAACCTTAAGTCTAATGGTAGAGTAGGGGTTTAAATAATACAGCTCAAACGTTAATTCATCGCTGTCCCATATCCCACTATAGTTGTCTGCGATTTATATCAAAGACGTCGTAGGAGCCTACAAAGCTTGAAATGTATAGCAAAGTCTCTGAGTGGAATACAATGCGAGTGATACATACCTACCCACAATTATACTGCCAAATAAATCATTATATAACACACACACACACACACACACATAAAAGAATCCAACTTCATTTACATTCCTTTTCTTAAATATAAATATATATATATATATATATATAATATCTTGTGGCATTTAATCGTGATTATTTAAAGAGAACCATCCCCGTCAAAATGTCATTATCACTTCAGTCACACTAGCTTGGGTTCAAATATAGTAATTTATAATCTTTCTATCTAATCCGTTCTTCACGCCCAATAAAATGTGTACTCATGGTTAATTATTATATTTTCATCTCCTGTCGCTTTCTTAATTTTCCCCAACAAATCCACCACGACGGAATTTATACAATACGTGTTAGGTGGTTATGATTAACCATAATCATGGAACACTAAATTTTAGAAGCCTCTTGTCCCACAAGGTCGTTTGTGTTTCAAAGCATAGCATCAACAAAATGCTGAGGGAAGAGTGTTTCCATCAATACTTCTCCATTTCCTCAATTAGATCAAGTTTGAATGTTAGAGATTTTATATTATATCGAAATATTATTACAGCATTAATAAATTATAATCAAAGTCTACAATGATAAATAAACTAAATTAAAATCATTAAAACTTAATCTAATGATAGATACATTAAACGTATAGAGAGGTCAATAAAGAGATGATTTAACTGAAAATGCTAGCTTAATTATACACGTTGAAACCCTAATAATTGCTCTGTAACTGGCTCTTAAATTTGAACTTAACTAATCCCACCCAAACCTTGTTGAGTTTGATTGTTTAAAGAAGACAAGTACTATTTCAATTATAAGTAAATGCGTTTTACTGTGATTCAATGTAATAATGGTGGACAATGATTCTGAGAACACACACACACATTTGTCCTATTATATTGATCTGGTTCTGTTGGAGAGTGAGTTAAAAAGAGTGAGACAAGACTGGGATCATTTTCCCCAGTCACGGAAAACAGAAGTAACTGAAAGGCCTAGTTAGCTTCTTTTCTTGTCACCTTTTGATAAATTTTCACCATTTGGTCTGTAAGTGATTTCCCATTTTCATGTCTCTTTGTGAAAATTGTCAGCTCCTAAATTAATCATTGAGGACCACTGGTGAATGATTGCCTGTGAACGTTGGGTTGTGGCCCAAGACTTAAAAGTTTGGGGACGTTATGGGCTCAGGGCTCTGCAGTTAAAAGGCACATCCTTCATTTTTTTAATGGATTCTTAATACTCCATCAGCTTGGGTTAGGCCCAACAATTCCACTCTTACAAATCCAATATTTAAAGTAGCTTTGACTTAAAAAAGATTGTCACTAATATGAGGATATTGTGGCTAGCAAAAAATACAAGTATGTCTAGGTAAAAAAGAACTTGTTATTCAATTAGTTAACTTGTACTTTCCCCCTTTCTTTGTCCACATGATAACAATAGGTTAACGGTTTTATATCAATGTTAACCTATTCCCCCCCCCCCCCCACACCTAAAATATTGTCATAAAATGTCTTTTTTAAGGTTTATAGATGTCTTTCCCAACACAAATATTTTTCATAACTCAAATTTAAGGCCCGGAAGAATTTGACAAAACATTACATTATTGTTAGATCAATTTTGTATTGGTAAATAAAAACTAACAGCTTGTTTGGTTGAAAGAACTTGTGAGGAGGGAAGGGAACTTAATTAATGTGAAGGGTAGGAAAAGGAACATATTTGATGGGAAGGGAACTTGGGTTGGAATGCGAAAAACCCATATTGCCCTTAAAATTGAATGTAAAATGAGAGAACAGAACTGAAGTAGATGGGTTCGATGATATTGCAGCATGGGTTCAAATTGGAAGGAGGAAAGTATAGCGACATTGTTGTAATGTCAGTTTGGCAAGGGATGAAGAAATTCTTTAGCTACTTGTGCAGTGAGCCCGTGATAGGTGCATCTCTAGGTGTTGTGTGTTCAATAAAATGAGATTGGAGAGATAGGAGGTTTGGCACAAGGATGTGGTATGTGGGCTGTAGAAAGCAGGGGAGGACCCACATTGAGAATGCAGACATAAAAAGCAAAGGCATAAGCATCAGTTTAAAGGCATCCAAGTGTTAGTTTAAAGGCATTCATGTCTTATTTTAAAGGCATAGGTTGCCTTAGAGAACAAACAAAAGAAGGCTTTGAAGAGTTAGCGGGGTCTTAATTGATTGTGTACTATGTGTCATATAAATTTTGAATTTTTGTCATTTAATTTTCTCCACGATGGAGATTATAGTAGGAGTTCTTTACTTTTTTGAGGCACAAGTTTTTTTTAAACCAAATTAAAATGAACCCCACCTTGCTTGTAATCAAGGCAAGGTTTAAGTTTGGATTAAGGCGTAGAGCAGAGGTAACATCTTATTCTACTTTCCATGTCCATTCCATGAGAGTCCCTCTTTTTGTTTTTCCAAATCCTGGAAGGAGGAAATTAGCTCTTTGATTTGCACTATATTCTCCCTCATAGGAAATACCATATAATTCAATTCACTTTTAGAATTTTATCGCGTGTTGTTTTGCTTGATATATGCCATTAGAGAATAAAAGTAGCTTTATAAATGCTTGGGTAATAATCTGTGAGTGGTTATGCTAATGAGCCGTAGGAAGCATACCCAACCTAGGATTTATAAGACCCTTCAAGGCATAAACTAGTTAAAGTTTTCATTTGCTTCTTCTTTGATGTTTTCTCTGCCTTCTGAAAGGGAAAGTGGGGCTACTGGTTCTTGTTGGATAGAGGAGGGAAGAGCTCAATTGGTTCTTCTTGCCTTCTTGGTGGGAGGTGCAAGGACACAATAGATGTCTTGAAGGAGCTTAAAAGCAAGAGAAGCCATTTTTTTCACCTTCTTAACACACACATAGGAAAACTTAACATTGTTAATGCATTAGGGACTAACCGAAAACATTTTAAACTTTTGAGGAGCAAC
Organism: Acacia concinna; assembly: GCA_037177275.1. Classification (NCBI taxonomy): domain Eukaryota; kingdom Viridiplantae; phylum Streptophyta; class Magnoliopsida; order Fabales; family Fabaceae; genus Acacia; species Acacia concinna. The sequence goes on along the minus strand of JBAGKO010000002.1, from coordinate 1,373,382 downwards.
AACTATATTAACTCTTTTATTTTTAAGGGAAAATTACACTTAGGTCCCAAATAAGGAAATATACGTCAAATAGGTCCCGTGAAAAAATATACTCTTCTCAGGTCCCAAGTTAAGAAATTTATTAATGTCAAGTCCCAATTAACAACCTCGGAGTTGTTAATATAGCCCCTGGGGTTGTTATTGACAACTCCAAGGGCTATATTAACAACCTTGGGACCTGACAGTAATATATTTCCCACATAGGACCTCTTTGACGTAAAGTCCCTTATTTGGGACCTCAATGTAAATTTCCCTATAAATAAAGTATCAAATAAGTCACACAAATATTAAAATCCGATCAAATAACTAACTACTCTCCCACTCTATCATCAGCATCATAGTGTCAAAAGTCGGATTGTTGACAGCCTCAGAGAATTTTTGTTCAAGTGCTTGCAACCTATTCAAGATGATTTCATTTTGTTGCA
>JBAGKO010000002.1:1347014-1367062 GCA_037177275.1 Acacia concinna | reverse complement strand
GGTCTTTCTCGTACTGCGTAATAAGATCTTATTTTTAAAAAATAAAACCTTATTCATGGAGTTCTGATAAGAAAAGGAACTGATTTCCAGAGAGGAAGTAAAAAGTAATAAAATATTTATTTCTCTTTCTTCCTTCTCTTCAACATCTTCTTCGAACGGATATTGAATCGAAAATATCAATAAGTCACGTATTAAATGGTAACGTCGGTTGAACTATCTAGTTAAACTGGTAATTAAATAATTAAATTAAAAATAATATTATATATATAATAACATAAATATAATTAGTCCAATTTTTAAAAAAATTCTAAACAATATAAAACAAAAGACAAAACTTTAGTTACATACCATTTATTATAAATATAAATAAAATGCTAAAAACACATTTTCATTTCAAACTATAAAAATTAAAAAATTATAATTGTTAAGAATTAAAATTATATTATGAATTATATTATATGTACCATAAGTAATATTAAAGTATTTTAATATTTCAGGAAAATGGCCGGTACGCTGGAGTGGTTAATAACGTACTTATGACAAAAATTTTAAAATAATAAATGAGTTAAAAAAGCTGCCAAAAAAGTTTAAAAACCACAATTAAAAATGTACTCTGGGCCAACCTACATAGCATTACGTGTCCATGGGTACGTTTTTTAATGGAGTTCTAATAAAAAACGGAATTGATTTCAAGAGAGAAAGTAAAAAGCAATAAAATATTTATTTCTCTTTCTTCCTTCTCTTCAATATTTTTTTCTGTACAGTTGTTCTTCTTCTTTTTTCTTCTTCGTCTCTTCTTTCTCCGGCAGCTGGTAATGTGTTTTCATCCTTTTTCTTCTTCATCGCAGGCCGTCCGGCTATCCCAAAACCGCTCTGATTTTCGGCTAAAAAGCGGTTTTCGGCTGAAAGAGCGGTTCACGACGGCTCAAAACGGGTGAATAACAAAAATGATTTTCATGCCTGACTCGAGCCTTCTGATCCGGTCAACGGATGGACCGGCTGGACATTATAAAGTCCAGAGGAAATATGCTGAAACATCGTCTTCATTTTTAGTGACCAGTTCACCACTTATATGTTGATATATATGTTTGGTTTTTTTTTTTTTTATAGGTGAGCAAGTTTTTCTTACCTTTAATATTAGGAATTTTATTGAATTTATTATATGAATGTCCAATTTTACCACTAATTTATTTTTAAAAACTGTTATTTTTCTTGAACTTCTCATTAAAGTATATGCTTTAAAAAGGAGAAAAGTTGAAAATTATTAATTTTAAAAGAGCTTATGATATTCAAAAATTTTATTCTGAGTTGAAAGTGTTTTATAAATAATATGCATGCTCGCATATATATATATATATATATATTCAACGTTGGTATATTTACGAATGGAGGTATTGATGTTTAAAACGTAGTCGGCTACTGACTTGTATTATTTAATTTGACTTGTACTGATATGTTTTGGAGTTGGTAAAATGGGTTACCAAGTCTCACACACACACACATATTTATTTATAGACTATAAATTTAAATATAATGAATACGACAACTCATCGTCCCTACAATAATCTAAGTTTTTGTTTAATTTTTTTAAAAATAAAACTAAAATGTTTAATTTGAGGGATTTATGTATATTTATATATATATAACTAGGAAGAAGAAGCAGACCTCGCCATTATCTGGCTCATCACATTATTTCTCATCAACAATGTTTCGGCTTCTTCTCTCATCCTTTCTTCTCTGTTTCTCCCTCATACAGCTTCAGAAACCTGCGTATGCCATTAGAAAGGCAAGTTCGTGTGTCTAAATATATATATATATATATATAAGCTTTATCAATCTGGTTCCTAATTAACGTTCTTCTCATCGCGTCGTCTCTGGTTGTCAACAACCTTCATTAATTTCACCATTTGCAGTCGTACGTTGTATACCTGGGATCACATTCTCATGGCCCACAGCCTTCTTCTGCTGACATGGATTCTGCTACAAACTCTCATCATGATTTGCTTGCTTCTGTTCTGGGAAGGTACTATTTAATTTGTTCAATTCAATCTCAACACATTGGCTTCATTAATTATTGTTGATATGTGTATGTGTTTGTTGTGTTTGGCAGCCATGAGAAGGCGAGAGAAGCTATGTTTTACTCTTACAACAAACACATCAATGGTTTTGCAGCATTACTTGAAGAGGAAGAAGCACAAGAGCTCAAAAGTATGATTTACACACACACACACACCATCTTTAATCCTTAAATTTGCTTTTATCTTGGTTTTGATCCTAATTTCAAATCATGGGTTTTCATCCATCTAGGGGCAAAACAGCCCATATTTTTAATTAAATTATAGGGATTAATATTTTAAATAAAATAAAACTTTAAGTAATAAAACTTATGATTTTAAGTTTGAGGGAGCAAAACGAAAATGAAAGGTTTTTATTACTTCATATGAAATCATCATTATCGTCATCCTTGCCTTCTTCCACACACTGTTTCAGATCTGTTTTATTATCAAATTACTGGATCGATATGGACACATGGGCATTAGTTGTCTGATAAAAAAAATTTGAATATTTTTTTTATATCAGTATATATTATATTTGTAATATTGATAGTGAATGATGAAAGCAAAATGTTGGGAAATGGATGGTGTAGAAAATCCAAAAGTGGTGTCGGTGTTCTTGAGCCAATCACATAAGCTGCACACAACAAGGTCATGGGATTTTCTTGGACAAGAGAGAAATGGAAGAGTGAGATTAGACTCTGCTTGGGTACAAGGAAATTTTGGTCAAAATGTCATCATAGGCAGCATTGATACTGGTAATTTTTTATTCTAAATTAATATTAAATGCGTTAAATAAGCTTTTGCAGTTATTAATTTATTATTTGTACTCCTCTAGTTCTTTTTATAAGGAACAACTATCAAAATTATGTGGCTTAAAATGTCAGTTAAAAGTAATAAATGCGTAACTTATGTACCTTTCTTTTCAATTAATTAGCCATTACTTAAGAAGACTATACATAAAAGTTAATGAGTGGAAATTTACGGCAAAGAGATAATGAGTAATATATATTTAATATAATGATAGTATAAATTGGAAAGACTGTTTTTAAATTTTAGTTAAAGAGAATTTGTTTCGTATATTAAGAACCATTCTATAAGAGAGAATGTTCCTTATAAAAAAAGATTAGAGGATACATGTTATTATAAGGAAACTTGAGGTTTAATGTAATATTTTTTTAGTAATTTATGATTAGAAGTGACTAATAATAGAAATTGATTTTTTTCACCTAGTTTGTAAAAATTGAGAAAATAATGTAGGTTAGTTATTGGCAAGTTGATGAGGTCTTACATCAAAAAGGAAAACCTAATTTAGGACTCATAGCTATACCTTTTTACACAAATGTCTTATTTTTAACTTGAATTTGAAAACTCAAAATGGTCTTACAATGTTAGATCAATTCTATATTAATTTGAATTCATATTAGAAGACATGCCTACATGTAGAACTCAATAACGCCTCCAATAGGATTATGTCTAATAAGAAGATATCTATACTTTTATAAAACAATATTTTGATTATGAGGAGTATTGTTATGTTGAATAGGTGTATGGCCAGAATCCAGAAGCTTCCGAGATAATGGATATGGCCTCATACCAAAAAAGTGGCGTGGGGGATCAACATGTGAGCTGTTCAGTTTGTCTGGTCCTTTTAATAGAACTCTGTGCAACAGGTTGGTTTGATCACATTTTCATTTTAAATTATGATTTTGTTAAACTAATATATTTTGTATTATTGTCATTACCGAAAAGAAAAACATATCGGACAAGGAAATATACAATTCGTCAACGGCTAATGACAGCAAGAAATTCACATGTGTCAACATCTAAATTATAAACAAATATAATATAATTAAATATTATAATATTATAACTATAGGAGGTGACCAAGAATTGGACAATTGATAAGAATTTGGACCATTCTTGTCTAAAAAGAATTGCACACTTCGCTCATCTCAATGTTGGGATCACGATCTTTAAGCATTAACACATGGGGAAAGCACGTGAGACTATTTTTTATCCATTACTTATTTTGTTTGGTGAAAAAAAAACATTAAATTTTAGCCCCTATTATTCTATAAAATTTTCAATTTTGCCACCATAATTTTTATGTCACTTTTATAGTCTAGATCCGTCATATGTCATCTTAGATTTTGTATCAATACTCTATCGGCCGAATCTATCTGTAGTCATGTCTTTTTTTAATTTATACTATTCGTCCAAAGGAGTTGGTCTAGTTGAAGGGGCTACTTTCCTTAGTCAGAAGGTTGAAGGGAATAGTTTCTCACTAATGAGCTGTTTAGTCCAAAAGATTTGGAAGGAAGGGTAGGGAATGAGACAGAAAATTTATATAATTTGTATTTAAAAATATTAGAGAAGTGTGATATATAATTTTAATAAATAAAAGATGTTGGATAAATGAGTACAAAAATAATTCAAAACTTGTAACCCCCATTTTTATAATTTTTTGTAAAGTCAACCCAAAAAAAAAAATTTCTTCCCTTCCCCTCCCCTCATACCAAACAGAATGTTAGAACATAAATACTTGCATATATAGTGCTTGAAAGTATATCAAATAGAATTTGTTTCTATAAGAGGATATTTGTGCCTAAAACAATAAAAATAATAATAATATTATCTCATCTTGGACAGGTCCATTCTAATTGTTCTTATGTTTTTTTTAATACAACCATTTTACATGAGATTCACTCATTGTCAAACACCAGGCAAAAAAAAAAATATTGTCAAACAAATCAAAGTCAATCTCGCAAGCTGTTTTTATTATTGTTATTTATTTTAATTTAAGTACATCATAATTAAATTACTATTTTGTTAAAAAAATATATTAACTTCCCTTCAGTTTTAATTATCAAATAGATCTGATTAAATTAAAAATGTATATATATTCCAAAATCTATATCCATATCCATGGTCACGTGCTATGAACATGAAACAGGAAGATAATAGGAGCAAGGACCTTCTCTAGAGGATACGAGACAAAACATGGATCCCTTAGCCCATCAACTCGAATCAGTGCTCGCGACACAGTGGGCCATGGGACCCATACCCTGTCAACAGCTGGCGGCGACTTTGTGCCGGCGGTGAGCGTTCTCCGAAATGGCAACGGCACGGCGAAAGGAGGATCTCCGAAAGCTCGCCTTGCGGTGTACAAAGTATGTTGGGGTCGTGATAACTCTGAAGATTGCACTGATGAGGACTTGCTTAGAGCTTTTGATCAAGCCATTGATGATGGTGTTGATGTGCTCTCTGTTTCCATCGGCCGGAGCGCCGTCCCGAATGTCAACGACATGTTGACCAATGGGATCTCCATTGGGTCGTTTCATGCAGTTTCAAGAGGTGTAATAGTTGTTGCCTCAGCTGGTAATGATGGACCTCAGCTTCAGACTGTTTCGAATGTGGCTCCTTGGATCTTCACCATTGCTTCTAGCTCTATAGACAGAGAGTTCAGTAATAATATTACTCTCAGTAATGGCCAACTCATGAAGGTATTGCTCCTGACTTAGCCTAAAACACCAACATCAATTTCAACACACACACAATCTTTAAGAAGAAGCACTATTAATAAGCTATTACTAGCTTTGATCATGAAGTTGGATTTAGTCGTAACATATGACTGCAGTTCACTATGTTTTATAAATTTATAATTTTTTTCTAAATTATCCTTATTGAATGCATATATTAGAGGCTTTTTTATCTAAAGATGGTCATGATAAAATATGATATTTTAAAAAAAACCAACTTCACTTATTACAAAAAAACTAATAGTACAACTAATGTATTTAATCTACTTAAATTAATAAACTAGCTCTTATTTTAAATACTAGAGGTAGTAATAATTTTGCTCTTTTCTCAACAAAAGAAATACCAATGTGATGTTATGCTTTTTCTTATTTTCAATTACTTGGACAATCAGGGGACAAGTCTTGCCACAAACTCAACATCTCGACAGTCAGTTCCTGTGCTGATTGCTGGTAATGCTAGGCTTCCCAATGTGACATTTGATGATGCGTAAGAACAAAATTGCTCCATTCTTGATTAGATTTTTTTAGTATCTCAGTGTGAACACAAATATTTTGATTCATATCACAGTGACCATTGCAAACCTGGAACTCTTGATCCCAACAAAGTAAGAGGCCGTATTTTGGTATGCCGAAGAGGAAGAAGCTTAAGGCCTGTGGACAAAGGACAGGAAGCAATGCGTGCTGGTGCTTTGAAAATGATTTTGCAGAATGATGAGGACCTGAACACAGCTACAGCTGATGCTCAAGTTATTGATACTTCCAATGTTCCAACATATAAACATAAAGACAAGTCAAAGAATACATCTCAGCAGGACAAAAATCCTTTTGATGTCAAGTAATTATTATCCACATCTCTCACGCACCAATATTTTTGAAATTATTTGTGCTAACAGGGCTACATTTGTTCATACATTATATTGTAGGAACCTTACTGCATTCTTGAATAACGCCAAAACGTTTGCCCCAGTAAAGCCAGCTCCAAAAGTTTCTGCATTCTCATCCAGGGGACCAAACTTGATTCTTCCATCAATCCTCAAGGTTATATATCCATTCTCAAACCATGTATAAAACTAAATGGTTCATGAGTTTCTGTGATTCCTAATAATATTTTTTTGGGTGTTTTTAGCCTGATGTAACAGCACCAGGACAGGATATCATTGCTGCTTATTCATCAGGGGCAAGTCCTACCAACCTAGATTTAGATGTAGGTCGCTTTGACTATAATATTCTATCAGGAACCTCCATGGCATGTCCTCATGTTGCAGGCGTTGTGGGTCTTCTCAAAACTCGACATCCTAATTGGAGTCCAGCTGCTATTAAATCAGCGATTATGACCACTGGTATGAAATGAATCAAGTGCTATTCTCATGGTTACAGTTTCTTTCTTTTGTTAATTTCTTACTAATTCAAGCATTTCTAACAAAATCTATGCCCATCCAGCAACCACACTGGATAACACCAATAAGCCAATTGTACATGAACAAGATGATGCAGTAGCAACTCCATTTCATTATGGTTCAGGACACATTAATCCTAACCTTGCAATGGACCCTGGACTTGTTTATGATCTGAAGGTTTCTGATTACCTCAACTTGTTATGTGCTTCTGCATATGAGGAAAGAATAGTTGAATCCATTAATTTTAACAAGCCATACAAATGTCCAAGGTCATACAGGCTAGAAGATTTCAACTACCCTTCTATCACAGTGCCTTTCCTAGGTGTGAAACCAATAAATGTTACTCGTACAGTAACAAACGTTGGGCCTCCAAGCACATATACCGTGAATGTTAAAGCCCCAAGAGGAATTGAGGTTGTTGTTCTTCCAACAACTTTGACCTTTAAGATAACAAACCAAAAGAGGAGCTATAGGGTTATTTTGCAGGCAACACGTTCAGCCAAAACTTCAGAGCCTTTGTTTGGAGAGTTGACATGGACCGATGGCAAGCACAAAGTGAGGAGTCCTATAGTAATTCCTCAAACTGCCAAAACGACTATGTAGATTTTGTGTGTTAATCAGATAATACACGGCATCGTTAGAGTGAATGTTTTAAGATGTATGGATATATTGAGCACTTTTATATTAAAATAAAGTGATAGTTCCACCCTCTAGGTCCTCCCAAAAACTTCAACTTCTAATTTTCTGCTATGGTTTCTACTTTATTCTGTTTGGATCCTATTTGGTTTTTCATCTTCAGAAAAATGATAGTGCCTGTTTATTATGAAGTACATGAAGCACATATATATTAGACAATATAAAGGTAATTTTGGAAATAATCTAATTGAGAAATAGATCTATCATCCTCCTGCACAAGACTTAACAAAGGAGCAAGACTGACTACTTAGCTCATTATTCTTGGCAATCAACATTTGAGTTGCAATTAGGAATGGTGATAACCGAATATTTGAACTTGAAATTTATAACATCCAAATTCAAAACTAAAGCAAAGTAAACCAAATCTGTGATGGTGCCAGTCCCAAAATTATATGGGGGTGAAACAGATAATTTACAAGCATTCATTGCAATAGCAATTGTAGACTTACGCTACTAAAACTGACCTCACAAATTCAAAATACCAAGATCATTTAACAGATAGCTCAGAAACAAACAAGCAAGCATGCATAACCAATTTCAACGACACAGTAATTTTTCTAACAATACTCTTGTCACTTATCACATTCCATTTTGAGCCAACCGATGACGTTCCAGAATCTTAGTACACGGTAGTGCCGCAATTGGTCGGTTCGACGGTGAGAATGGGAGTATCTCTGGTCGGCAAGAAAACTTTGAAGGAAGGGAAACGATAAGTTGGAACATTCGAACAGACCTGGGCCGTCACCCTTAAAAAAAAAGTGCCCCAAACGACGTCGTTTTGAGACATTTTTTTAAAAAAAAAAGACTCTGACTCGGCGGAGTCGACCGAGTCAGCCGAGTTGACTCGGCCACTGGTCACTTCACCCAACCAGACAAGACAGGGGTCCGGTCGGCCGGTTTTCCGGTCCGATAGACCGGTCTGGTCTGGTTTTATTTATAGTAATTTTAATAATCACTTTTTTTTCAACAAAACTATTTGGAAGATTACTGATATCAAGAAAAATGCATTTTAATTTTAAATTACTATTTATTAAATAATCAATTTTTAATAAAAAATTTTGGCTGGGTAAATTTTTATCGAGCTAAAAAAGCTTTGTTGTATTTTCTTTTGGCTAAAATTGTGATTCTTACACACATAATGTCTTTTTTTTTTGGTATTAATGAAGCCTCATACCCAAAGAAAACAAAAAGACAAGGAACCACTAAAAAGACACATCAAGGCAGATGCAACCTGGAAGGCTCCTGCTCAACCTTGTCTTCATCGACCACCTTATTTAGTTCTAGTAGTAAAGACCGCGTCGTGTCATTAAAAAAAGAGAGGGTTTAATTCCTGTCACGACATTTAGAGAGACATCATAATACAGGATGCTTAAGTAAATGTTTGATAGTAATTGACAGTTCACTCTATCTAACATCAATATTACTTAAAAATAATAGAAATTCGCTTTGCTCTTGGTTTGAGTTAAGCCGACCCCCTACCTAAAATTTTAGTAAAAAGAAAAGAAGATATTGAAGTTGTTAGTGTACTTCATACCACACATGGTATTCCTCCGCCAATTTAAAACCCATCTTTGCCAATGTATCCGCACAAACATTCACCCTTCTATCTGCTTTACAGATTCGGACCCGCCGATCACAATCCATCATCCTTAAAATATGCCGAATAATAGGAGGCACTACCCACAGAATGATTATGTATGATACATATTTAATTTCATTTATTAAACAATTTTTTATTTTAATATAGGCATATATTAAATTAAATATACATCAAATTTTAGGTAGTTTATATTTTGTTATAAGTATGGTGTGCTTATTATATTTAACTAAAGAGGATCCGAATTTTGTAGTTCCCTAATGTTCTGAGAAATTTAGTAAAACAAATGTTACCGTTTTAAAAAAATAAATTGGCCAAGAAAAAAGTTTACTGCAACATTTTTTAAAGCTTTTGTTTAATTAATAAATAGAAATTTAAAATTTTATAAGTGGCGAAAATACATTTTTCATGTTTCGAATAATTTTTCTGAAAAAAGAGTAATTAATATCAATAACTTTGTGGGCCAAAAAATCAACAATTTTGCTCACTAAACGGTGAAGTTTGAGGAAAAGGATAGTAGGAAATGTTAATTTGACATTTTGATAATAATTGTATAAAAGAGTAAAGGTGAAATTTTACCAACAATTCTTTTCCCTGACGGGCGTCATGAACAAATAAATTATGGAATGGGAAAAAATGCCAACAAATAATTTAAAAGAGTGTAAATTTAACAAAAACATTAAATTTCACCAAATGGTGTTAGAGTTTTCTTTTCTTTTTTCTTTTTATGAAAAAACAACCGCACAGTTACATATCGAAAGTAACCGATGTTTTGTCCCTCTCAATGAGACCCAAAACAAAATCTGGTGTTGATGTGAAATTAACCACCCTAGCACCCACATTCAATGCATATTTGACCAAACAATCAGCCATATCATTAGACTCCCTTGTGCACAATGAAATTTGTACTTCCCATTCTCGATCAAGCATACCATAGATCTCAACAAATAAACCAGCATTCTCTAACTCCCCCACCTTTCTACCCTTAAGTTGCTCAACTAACTTCAAGCAATATGTCTCCACCACAATGCGTTGTCCTCTATATTCCCATGCTAATTTCAAACCTAAAATGACTCCTCATATTTCTGCTCGGTAACTACGTCCTTTCCCAATATGAAAAAGAAAGCCTCCCAAAACCAATCCTTTATCATCCCTAAGGATGCCACCACAAGCTGCCAAGGAACAATCCATTATACATGCCCCATCAACATTTACTTTTATATACCCATTATTAGGTGGCTTCCAAACCCTATTATTGCATAGAGGATTCATCCATTGTAAAACACGCTTACCCCTCCAAGTAAGACATGCTCGAACTTGAGATATGATGCCAGCCATTGTCACTTCTTCCTTTTAAAAAAACAACTTATTTCTAGATATCCGTAACTGACGACAAAGCATAGGAAACTAGTCACGCCACTTTACCCCATTGACTTCAAAGCTACACCTAAGATTCCAATTAACCCACGCCTTTACTTCATGTTTAGAAAAGAAAGAACTAGACAAACTATGAGGAAGCAACTTTAACCATACAACTGATGCTTTGGGACAATCCCTTAGAATGTGTAAAACACTTTCTATCAATCTTAAATAGCACGGACAATCACCAGATGAAGTCATGCCACATATCAACCTATGTTCGTTAGTTAATAAACTATTTTGCAAGCTAACCAAAGAAATGTTTTACACCGTTGTGGCACCTTCAACTTCCATATTTGCTTCCATGGCCACATAACATTCTCACAAGTTCTTAATTGTAAGCTCTGATAAGCTGACTTTGTAGAAAATTCTCCTGATGAAGAATAACGCCAAAGAGATATATCCTCCTTCTTAGGATCCTGCCTTATAACTAAAATTTCATTAATCAATTCAGTTGGGAGATGCATCTTGAAACTACTTACCAACATCCCAAGCTCCTAAACTCAAAATAAACTCCTCAACCTTCATCTCAACTAGATCTAAAGGCACCTCCTAAATCACCAAGTCAATAAGTCAACCCCGCTTTGATAACCAATAGTCTATCCAAAAATGAATTGAAACTCCACTTCCTAACTTCCAATGAATACCCCGATGAACATCATCCCATTTATTCTTTATGCCATGCCAAACCCTTGAACCAACTCTATTTTTGTTGATAACAGGCACTAGATCCTTCCCATATATTCTTGTTTTACTTTATTTAGATGGACAAAAAGGGAAGGGAGGGGAGGATTTTAATAATGTAAAGAATGTTATCAATAATATAATAATGTAATAAACAAAAATTAATATAAACACCAGTCAATGTAAAAGTTTTTAAAATATAGCATATAAAGTAGAATTAATATTTGTCATGTAATAACAAAAAATTACTTACAACTTTCAAAGTATCTGTATTAATTTGTTTTTCTTATTAAAAATATGTATAAAGAGGTAAAAAAAATATAACAAAATATAATACTAACAATATATAATATAAATCTAAAAGGGAGATAACCTAAACATATTAAAAAAGAGTAAAGATGATAGACATGTTAATCAATAGAAGCTAAATTATTATTATTTCTCTCCAAATTCCTCCAATTTTAGAGGAGAGAATTATAAAGGTGGAGGGAAATTTTTTTGCTATTTATCTAAAGATGGGACGATGAACAAAATCCTTCAATTCTCCTATTCTCATACCAAAGAAGCCCTTGGATTTTGCTACAGGGGAAAAGTTGAAAATAATTATTAATTACTTTTTAAATGACTCCAACGAACTATAGACCAAGGAACTTTTCCGTCTTATATTTTAGAGGGAAGGCAGTATTGATTCCCTGCTAAGCAAATCAGTTAGATCTGATTTGGACCATCCGGAGGGTCCAAATTATTTTTTTTTTGAAAGACTACAGAATCTTTAAAAAAATAATTTTAATGGGTATATATAACATAATCTTTTAAGTATTATATATTAAAAAAATGAATTTTTATTTAGACAATCCGGTCCTTTTTATGAATAAATTTCTCTCTCTTGAACCTGATCTCTCAAAATTTAAATTATATTTTCCTTTTATGCTTTTATTAAATAGATAACTTTATATTAAAGGAAAATTACAACGAAGGACTTAGGATAGATCATATTTATTGGAGAAAACTATAAAAATTGAAATTATTTAGAATGACCAATTACCAAAATAAAATTTAAAAATACTAAATTGCCCCTAGACAAACCTCCTATATTTTCTCCTAAATTCTACTTTTAAATATAATATGAATTTCTGAATTTCACCACATTAAACACAATTTCTCTCTTTTTTTTTAGCAACAAACGTAAATATCTATTAAAAACACATCTTTCAATTTTATCAAAAATATAAGTTTTAAAATTGACACAAACTTTAATTGAAAAAATTATATAATTTTCGTTAAATCTCCTGGCCAGTCGTCCTTCCCATAGAGGAACTCATAATAAGCGGAGAATTAGTCATTGGCCTACCGGGTTAGGGGATACCTTGCGAAAAAAAAATATATAATTTGAGAAAACTCAACATTTTTAATAATTTATTATAAGAACAATAATATATGTACATACATATCTGTGTGTATTTAGAAAATATACAATTTGAAAAATAGATATATGTGAGTTTTGAAAATAAAAAATCCATGAAATATTGTTCGACCAAAAACCATGTACGATTAATACATTTGAAAAAAAAAATCTATATAATATATTATATCTTTTATGCGAGAATGATATGTGTATGTTATTAGAGTTTATTTTATATATTAGATTATATAATTACAATTTAATAATGTAATTAGGTCAATGTTAATGTTAATAATTAAATGATATATTAATGATAATATCATGTAGATGTTATGTAAAACTTAGAAAAGCATATGATTTTGACTCTTCCACCCTTAACCTTGGTCAGGGGTTTGATTACTAGCCTTGGGTATGAAGCAGCGTTAAATCTTCTGGCTAGATGTCCTTCACATAGAGGAACCCATAATGAGCGAATGATTAGTCTTTAACTTACCGGGTTGGGGGATATCTTGCGAAGCAAAAAAAAAAACATATGATTTTGGTGGTTGTAACTTTCATAGAAAATAAAATTCAGATTACTTTTAAAATAGAATAGGTAGGAAGAAGTCATATGAAATAATGTAGGAAGTTTAATCAAGGGAAATTTGATATTTTTAAACTTATAGTTTAATAATTGGTTTTTTTTGAATAATTACAACTTTTATGGTACTTCCCAATAAATATCACTTGATGTAGGTCCTTAATTCTAATTCTCCCTTATATTAATTATCCTCCCCTCACCATTCATTCTCTTTCATTTCATTATTTATTACCCATTATTTCCCATATTTTCTACTCATGAACTCTCATATTTTTTAGGGACAACTGTGTTGAGGTCTCAAGCAAAGGAATTTACATAAAAAAAGTTCCGTAAAATCATGTAATTACAACAAAGTCCCAATTAACAACCTCATGGGCTACCATGGGGTTGTCATTAACAATCTCATGAGCGTCATTAACAACTCTACGGGAGTTTACTGCAAATACGCGATTTCAATTGACTTCTTTAATATAAATTCTTTTACTTGAGATCTCAACGCAATTTTCCCTATTTTCTATTCACTCTCTCTTCTAATTTTTTCTATGAATAGGGGCATATTTAGAAAATATATAACATTTTTAATGCATTTATTTATTTTACCTAATATTAATCACCAATTATTTTTCTTGAATTAAAAACTGAATTGTTTATAAAAAGGACAGGTGAGAATATCATTTTAAGAAAACTAAAATCTAAAGGGCCTATATCTGCACTGGGAAACTAATCACTCAAATCCCAAGATGATGTAGTAAAAAAAAAATGCCAACTACCAATAAATATTTGGGGTAGTGATTTATAAAGCATAACCTTCATGTTATTACCAGCCAAAAAAAAAAAAAGGGCATAACCTTCATGCATGGCATAGGACCATTATAACCATTTAAGGACCAGCACATTGAATTCTGTCATAAAGCCAAGTCAATGCTTGTGACCTTTTTGACCACAATAAACACTGAATGCCTGATTTAAATGACATTTACTTGCAATGATATTCAACAGATAAGCTTCATCTATATAATCCCCAAACATTTCTAGCTTCTCACCAAGGAGGAGTGAAACAACAATGGAAGGAAAGCATTTTGTTCTGGTTCACGGGGCTTCCTGTGGAGCTTGGTGCTGGTATAAGCTCAAGCCTCGACTTGAATCTTCTGGCAACAAGGTCACAGTTATGGACCTTGCAGCCTCAGGAATCAGTCTCAAGAGAATGGAAGATGTTGCAAGTTTTGCTGAGTACTCTGAGCCTCTCTTAGAGTTTTTAGAATCATTGCCTCCGAATGAGAAGGTCGTTCTTGTCGGACACAGTTTTGGAGGGTTGAATATAGCTCTTGCCATGGAAAAATTCCCTCATAAGATAGTCGTTGCTGTTTTCATAGCAGCTTTTGTTCCTAATACCCAACACCCACCTTCAGATGTCTTGGAAAAGGTATGGTTCAAGGAATCAGGATATTAATTGAGCCCTTTATTGATGTAGCTTGCTAGTTGATAGACTATACTACATGTTAATGGATGAAGTTAAAGCTAATAAATTATGTACTAATGATAGACGCTTTGATATATGAAACATGAGTAGCATGTTGAAAAGACCATCCTAATGGCTCTGGATGGTTAGGCACTGACTTGTAAGTCGCCCAGTGGAGGCATAACATTTGGAACCAATTTCTTATCCGACAAGGTCTATCAACTCTGGTCCTCTGAGGTAAGTAGTCATGTTCCTTGATAGAACCCGTACCGATGCCATGCTTTTCACTTTGATAGTTTGATCAACACTCAAACCTCATCATATCTTGATTGTCTATATTATATCTGAACAGTCTAAATTTTTTTTATCTTTATTCTTAAAATTGTTTTAATGGATATAACATTTTTCAAAAAAAAAATTATTAGTTGAAAAAAAAAATCTGGACAACCCTAATCTGATTGATGAGCACCTAACCGGTTTTTGTATTGTATGTCTTCTTTCTTTCAAGGCCATTAGACATATTGAATTCACCTTTTATTATGATTATTATGGTGTTATTATTTGTGGTAGGAACTTGAATTGGGCAAGATTTTGGCAAGGCCAGGATCGCTTTTTCTTGAAGAACTGAGCAAGGCAAAGAGTTTTAGCAAAGAGGGATATGGGTCAGTTCCAACGGTTTATATAGTGTGCAGTGAGGACTTGGCAATTCCAATGGAGTTTCAGAAATGGATGGTCCACAACGCTTGTATTAATGAGGTTGTGGAAATCATGGGTGCTGATCATATGGCCATGCTTTCCCAGACACATCAGCTTTTCTTGGTTCTCCTCAACATTGCTAATAAGTACACTTGATTAGTATTATTGTTCTATGGCTCTATGAATAATCAGCAGGACTTAATTACCTTGTGCAATGTCGGTTTGCTTTTTATTTTCATCGTTTTATGTGGTCTTTATTTTCTATCAAAAGAGATTGCGTGCATTATTGTGAAACGTGTATGTTGACTTATGAGTTCAGTTTTCGTATTTGAATATTATAAGATCGTGTTAATCATTGTTACAAATTTGTCTATATTTAAAGTTTTTAACCGTTATACATGAAGGTCAAATGTTTCTATATAACAGTTTCTAACTATACAATATTGAGTACTATCATTACTATAGAGTTGTCTATATAAGGATTGTTTTTAATCATATATGACCGTTGAAAACCGTTATATATTTTAATGTCATATATATATATATATATGTGTGTGTGTGTGTTTAAATATATGGCGATTATTTTAAAAAACTGTCATATATTGTTAGCAATATATAACAGTTTTTTAAAATAATTGTCATATATTATAAATAATATATGACTGTTTTTTAAAACAACCGCAATATATTAAAAAAAATAATATATGACACTTTTTTAAAACAACCTTTATATATAATTGAACAATATTTTCAATACCGCGGAGGCTCACTTTCAATCAGCCCGTACATATACAAAAGAACAAAAATAAAATTATATATTCAAGTAGTAATTAGCAAATTTTAAGCTGTGTAAGACATTAGAAAACAATTAAAGGCATATCCAATATACATAAATAATGCATTTCAATATGAAACTACCATTTAAATATGAAAAGTGAGAATTGTTGGAGGAGACACGTAATGTTTTCTCTTCCAATGTCTTACCTTCTTGATATGAAGACATGGAATTAAAACATTGCATGTTATGACTAAAGCATGAGAAAAAGGGAGGCTAATAATTGTGCAAGCACACTGATAAAGCATATAAACAAAGATATTTAACAATTTTGCATCACAAGCACCACATAACCATTAAAACTTGAAACATGTAAACACAATACATACTGAAGATGCAGACATTGATTAGATTAATTAGATGTCATATACCCTTTGAGTTGTGTAACAGACTCAACCATTTGAACATGTGATACCTATCATACCCACCAACATTAAGGACTAGTTGCATTTGCTTGCCCTCAGCAATAAAAATCACAAATTCCATATTCATGAACATATATAAGAGATGCCTTGCCTTCTAAAACTAGAATAAACAATGCAAGAAATTGAAAGAGTAGGAAATAGAAATGTGACAATCTAAAATTTTCACAGAAAGAACAAAGGAGGGAAGATGATAAGCAATGAACTTTACAAAAAAATATAAAATGTCAAACCTGAGTTTCAGCCATATAGGGAAAAAATTCACATAGATAGTTATTTTATGTGCTATAGAATATTCAAAATAGCATTTGGCAATAACAAAAATAGTACATTTAAACTTCGGTTTTATAAGCCAAATGGCGCACAAACTAATTAAAAAGATAAATTTGCAATATACCATATGTGATATCAATAAGGCATAAATATTAAAGTTCTACCTAATATCTGATCCATTGCCTTTTTAGTTGCTCTTATAATTTTCTGCAAAGAGAAAAGGAAAAAAAGATTATAAAAATTCTAGCAATTTTCTAATATTAAAAATGACACCAGCCCATCTAAAAAATTTAAAATAAAACAAGGTACAAACCTCTTTCTCATTGTTACATGTCTCCAATATATAAAAAGTTAGGTCCAAATTTGGATGGACCAAACGCCTAGGAAGACATAAAATATGTTAGTCCATCTCATTGTTAACATACTTTTCAATACATATAGACAATAAAAATTTCATAAAGAATCAATTTTACCTGGGTGGAAGATTTTAGTTGCTCCCTAAAGTCATTGAATTTTTTCATTTCTCATGTTTTCAAAAGAGAACACATAAAGTGAACTATATTTTTAATAACCTCTTTTAATTTATTGCATTTACTACTGCTTCTTCATGTGTTCTCCCTTGTTCTTTGTCTTTGAATGTGTGACTATATTTTCACCAACAAACAAACAAATTTAGTAAGACACCATCAATCAAAATATACCTAAGCAAATTGGTTGATTTCACAAGAGAAATGACAATTTTCCTTACTCGACCTTTAGCAAGTCAAAGAAAAGCCCAGATGCAATTTTCCTTTCATACTTTTAGATTAGTTTTTGAAAAGCACTAGATTCCATAATGAACTCACCTTTAGCAAAAGCTATATCAAAATCCATTAATGTGAAAAAAATAGAATGAATTCATCTTTAGTGAGGAGATACAAGCTAAGAGCTATCCATAAACCCCACAACATAAAACCAACAACAGAGAGGAGAATGACACAAACAACAGCCATGACCTAAGACCCACGACAACGAGCAAGGGAGGAGGATGATGGAGGAATAAGGAGAAAACCATAACGGAGGCGACAGAGGAGAGAGAATTGGTGGCGAAAGAGCTTGGAAACGTTTATCTAAAGTGAAGAACTAAGCTCTTTGTACACTTACAAAATTTCAAATATCAAAGAAAAAAGGTCTCTAGGGTTTTTAAAAATTACATATATGGCGGTTGTTTGTAAAAAATTGTCATATATAGACCATGTATATATGACAGTTTTTTACAAACAAACGTCATATAAAGTATTCCATTTTTTTGAAAAAAAAAGAGACACATATATGATAGTTGTTTAAAAACCGTCAAATTTTGCCTTCCAATATATGACAGTTTTTTTGAAAAATCTGTCATATATGTAAATGTATATGGTTGATTCAAATTCCGTCTCTCTATATATAACGATGGTTTAAATAACCATTATATATAGAGCGTCATATATAAACAATTCTGTAGTGGTGAATATTTTACTATTTTTCAAATGTAACCGTTACTTATTATATAGTTGTTAACAAATAATAAGTGTGACTTATCCATTTTATGTCAATAACCATTAAGTATGAATGAACAATTTTTTCACTTGGGAACCTTGTGGGTAGACAATCATGCTAGTGGATGTATCTTAGCCCATGTTCCTACTTTTGGGACAAAATTTACACCCAATAATTAGTTTTATGTAAAGTTTTTTGAGCAACTATCATAGTGATTGTGATCAACACCTTATGGTTCCTCTAAAGGGAATATTGGCACTATTACAGAAAACATCTCTAATGTCCGTTTTTAGGGGACGTGTATCTGGAGGATGTAGAGAAAAAAAATAAACGACATCCAAAATTTTAGGATGTGGAAAAGACATACGACATCAAATTAGGGACGTCGTAAGTCCCACATACGACATCCCAAAAAAAATTTTTGGGACGTGGTATGCTTCACTTTGGGACATACCATATCCCCAAATTGGTTTTAGGACGTGGCAAGCCATCCACCATGTCCCAAAATTTTGGGACGTGGTATGTCTCAACCTTGAGACACACCAATGTTGCATATTGGGTGCCTAAAGTTGTTCGTTGCACAAGGGTAGGGGTTCTTCTTGCGGCACAATACTCGGTGGAAACAGGAGTGCTGAAGTTGCGTGACGCTCAGTGGGTGTCGGCACAGCTTAATGGTTGACGTCGTGGATCGGCTGCCGAAGCTGTGATGGTCACAACGTGGCAGTCGACCGTCGACCGTGGTTGTTGGCCTTCCGATCATAATGTTGGCAACATCGAGCTTTGAGTGTGGAGATCGATACTCGGTGGTGCTTAGGAGTTGTGATAGTCGCGGTATAGGGAGTCGACCGTGGTTGTTGGCCTTTCGAGCATAATGTTGACGACATCAAGCTTTGAGTGTAGAGATTGGCACTCGATAGGGCTTGAGATTTGTGACAGTCATGGCATGGGGAGTTGACTGCGGTTGCTGGTCTTCCGAGCAAAATGTTAGCGGCGTCAAGCTTTGAGTGTAAAGATCGGTACTCGACGGGGTTTAAGTGGTGGCATCATGAGAGATTGGAAGGAAGTGCTCGTGAGAGATGGAAAGAAAGTGCTCGCACTACTACATAAGGGCCTTTTAACGTTCCTGTTTTGGTCTGTTTAACGTCTCTTTAGGAGGGGACGTAGATCAGGGGGACGCAGAAAAAGAAGAAACCACGTCCCTAAATTTAGGGACGTAAAAAATAGGACTACATCCCTAAAAATACGGACGTAGGATTGGAAAAAATTTTAGATGCAGAAAAGGGATATCTGCGTCCCCAAATATATATTTGGGGTTGCAGATGATGGCTTGTCAGAAGATTTGCATCCCCAATTAATTAATTGGGGACGTAGATATAGAGAGATCTGCGTCCCCACACACATATTCTGGGACGCTAAATAATATGTTTGCGTCCCCAAATATTATTTGGGGACGCAGATTTTGTGTCTGCGTCAC
>JBAGKO010000002.1:1331201-1346914 GCA_037177275.1 Acacia concinna | reverse complement strand
CAAATGTAAAGTAGTATTTTTTTAAAAAAAATATTCCTATTGATTACATAGTTACAATGCACATCATTAAAAATAATATTTTAGACAAACCAACTTATGTTTGTTATAACTAATTTTTATGATACTTGAAAATTAGTAATCTAACTCTTTCCTGCAAGTTTGCAATATAGTATGGATTTTCATAACATCCTTTTATGCACGAACGTGATGTTAAAAAAAGGATTCTTATCGTCTATTTACGGATGAAATAAAAATAATTAGGATAAGAAATTGATGGATGCTCATAATCTTAGTGAACACATGTTACCTTTGCAATGCCCAAATGTGGGATGTCTCTCCATCTTGCATGAAGATCAGGCCCACCAACCATCTTTATGTTTCTTAACTTGCCTTTTTGTAATAATAATAAAAAAAAAGAATAATACATTGATGATGCTTTATTTTCTAAATATGATATGTTCAGTTCCATCTAACTTTGGTTAGTTTCAAGTTAACCAGACTCCTAAATGAAATTAATAAACATTTGCAGTAAAATTATTTTGCAACTCGTTACCATCATTTCACGGGGATCAACATCAAGATCAAATAATGAAAAGCAAGAAAAGGACAATGAATGGATCAGAGATCTGTAAAAGAAAGCTTTTGGGTCCAAAATTGTTGGGCTTAGCCCAAGCCACATATAAAAGTCATGGAAAAGATCAGGTCAAAAAATTAAGTCAAGTAAGAAGAACAAGAAAAACACGAAGATATATATTAGACTAAATTTAAGGTGGATATTCTGACATTTATTTCATTCATTGCTAAGATTAGAAGCTAAAAATTTATTTAATGATGACTGTCCTCCTATTATTATGTAATATAATTGTTTTTAGAAGTTGCAAAAAATAAAATAAAATAAAATAAAAGATTTATACTATCTACAAAAGTTAAATATTTTATATGTGAGTCCTAAAAATCCAAATAATTATTTTATTTATATATAATTGATGTAATTAATTATTAATAAATTAAAAATATTAAAAACACATATTTATTTTATTATTTACTTGTTGATTTGTTTATGCCACTTAATATTTCAGTACTATATAAAAAAAATTATATTTTATAATTTTTATCAATGAATTTTTAAAATTATAAAGGGCGAATGTGCAAATTTAATAAAAAAACAATATCACTATAAGCATTCTTAAGAACTATCTCTTTACAAAAAGTGGCAACAAACAATTTATTTAATAGTAAATATAGCAATACTATTAAATAGAGCTAATTGTTGCTCTTCATTATATATAGTATATACACTTGCTTGTTCCTTCTCATAAGTCATAAGGATTATTTGGTATGAAAAATAAATCACTTATAATTTGCTTTATCACTTGGTTGTGGCGGTTAAGTGTGGGTGTGGTGGGCCGAGGGGGGACAAGTAAAATAATGATAAATTAAATTAGAGGGTAAATTATACTTTTTCAAACATACAAAGTAATGATAATGAGATTTCATAAAATAGAGGTATAAATAAGATTATCAATTTTTTTATTATCATACCAAAGAGTAATCAATCACTGTTCCATTAATAATACAATCATAATTATCATTGCATGTAAATAAGGGTTGAATTATGTGGGCTTTGAAGTTTTCGATGAACTTTATCTTTGTTGTGCAGAGAAAAAAATTAATTCGCAGTCTACAAATCTTTTACACATTTTGTAATTATATACTTGTAATTTTTTAATCTTTTTTGTTAAGTTTTATTAGTTTTACCTAATCAAGCCATGTAGTTTTACCTGAATTGTTAATAAAGTCGTTGTAGTTTCAAGTAATTAAAAAATAAACTACGGAGACCTAATTAAAAATCAAGAGAAATTATAAAAACATGATAAAAAACTACAGACACTTAATTGAAATCATTTCATGCTATAAGAAAACTACATGGACTGAAATAAGATGAAATAATAAAGATTTACATATTAATGTTTCCTTCATTGAATTATATTAGTCAAATGGTATAAGAACTCTACTATACGTGGGAGATTGCAAGTTTAAACGGAGATTGTAGGTTTAAATTCAGTGGTAACCCCATGCGGCCACGCACCCATGCCATGGGCTGTTTGGTACGAGGGGAGGGGAGAGGAAATGAAAGTTTTACGAGTTAAATTTTAAAAAAAAAATTAAGAAGTGGAATTATAAAATTTTAATAAAAAAAATATAATATAAAAAAGTATAAAAAAATTAAAACTTTTAACTCCACTTTTCTAATTTTTTAAAATTTAAGTTATAAAAATTTTCCTTCCTTTCTCTCCCCTCTAAATCTCTCATATCAAATGAGCTATTTATGTTTGCTCCTTCATTTTTTTTTTAAAAAAAGTTCTTTGAAAATGTTTTCAATTGTGTTTGCGTGGCCCATATATCTCTCTCTTGGGCCCAATCAATTTATAGATTTGCTGGATCTCTAATGGAATGGTGGCATGAAGATGTCGGTGCAAGATTTGGAGCTGCCCAGTTCAATATGCCCTCTCTCTCCAAGTAGGATTTACTCAAGCAACTAGAATCTGGTTGTTGTCTTGTCGACTTGTCATTGTTCTAGTTTGTCATTTTGTACGTTTTTTTTAATTTTTGCTGATCAAAAGTCATTTTGTACAGTTACCTGTCTTGTACTTACTGTCTTCAATGTCAAATGTTTTATTATCTTAGATTTGCTTCCATGTGTTTATCTATTCTATCTTTTAGTCCTGTATAATGGAATATATATAATTGTTTTCCTTTTATTATGTAATATAATTGCTTTCAGAAGTTACAAAATATACAAAAGATATATAGGGTTCCCGAGTTCTAAACATAGGACTCTATTTATAGTCGATAAATGTGTTATATTTAGGGCCGATTGTTTGTTCATTTTCATATGTCATAACAGTGAAAAAAGTAACTAATTTATAATTAAACTTATACAAAATAAATTTGGTAAAAATAATGTAATTTATGTTTGGATTGACGGTAACATAAGTTACTTACTTAAAATAAGTTACTTAATTATATCATATTTTCAGTCTTAATTATAAGATCAAGTTGACTTTTTTTAGAGAAATTAAGGAAGTAAAATAAATAACTTAATTATATCATATATTTTGTTTGATTATATTATATATTAGTTCATGAGTGAAATAAAATAGTTTGAAGAAAAGTAATAAATTTTAATGCTTTAAAGTAATGTAATTAATTTTTTTAAGATTCTTTAAAAAAATCAATTAGATCTTATAATTAAAACCTAGAACCGGAGGGAGTAAGTTATAACAAAAAAACAAACAATAAAATTTCAAAAAAGTAAAAAAAAAAAAAGCAAGCACTGAAATAATCAACTTATTCTTACTTAATGAAAAAAGTAATTTATAGTCTATAAATCAAATTAAAAAAAAGTTTAAATAAAAAAACACTTTTTTAAAAAAAGTTTCCAAGGTCTGATAATGGGTCCAAAAGTCTGATTTAGTCCCCAAATTGGTAACACAAACACATACGTAATCTTGTTCGTCTATAATTTTGCCGTATCATAGAAAACGTTTATTTGCCCAATCACTTGGTTGTGGCGGCCAGGTGCAGTGGGTGGAGGGAGACAAGTATAATAGAGATAAATTAAATTAAAAGGTAAATTACACTTTCTCAAATATACAATGTAATGATAATGAAAATTTATAAAATAGAGGCGTAAATAAGATTATCAATTTTTTTGTTATCATATTAAAGAATGATCAAACATTCTTCCTTTAACAGCACGATCATAATTACCATTATACATGAATAAAGGGTTGGACCAAATGGGTTTTGAAGCTTTTGATGCACTTTATCTTTGTTGTGCAGAGAAAAAAAATCAAATTGCAGTCCACAAATCTTTTACAAATTTTTTTAATTATATACTTGTAACATTTTAATCTTTTTATTAAGTTTTTATAGTTTCACCTAATATTAATCAAATTAGATTCTTTATTTTTTCCGATCATGTCATATAGTTTCACCAACTTTCTCACCTACTTTCTTTTTAATAAGGTCGTTGCAGTTTCAAGTAATAATAATAATAATAAAAAAAACCACGGAGACCAAATTAAAAATCAGTGAAACGACCATATAAAAAGACTACAAACTCCTAATCGAAATCATGTCATTCTATAATAAAAGTACATGGACTTAAATAAGATGAAACTATAAATTTATTTACACATTAATTTTTTCTTCCTTGAATCACATGTTAATCTTTCAAAAAGTTTGATCAATATCCTTGTAGCCAAATAGCACAAGAGCTCTTTTATGAATGGGGCCCAATCAATTAATATTTTTGCGGGATCTCTATTGGAATGGAAGCATGAAGTTGTCATTTGTTATATTCCCTTGAGAGCTGGCCTGTTCAATATATATGCCCTCTCTCTCCAAGCAGAATTTACTCATGCAACTAGAATCTGGTTGTTGTCTTGTCTGTCTTTCTTCTAGTTTGTTATTTTGTATACTTAGCTGGCTTGTACTTACTGTCTTCCATGTGTTTATCTATTCTATCCTACAGTCCAGTGTAATGGAATATATATATATATTCCCCTCCGATCCTATTTATAAGATCCAATTAACTTTTTTGGAGAATCCTAATAAAGCTAATTACATTACTTAATCATATATCATATTTTATTACATTATAAATTAGTTCATAAGTCAAACAACATAATTCAAATTGAATTATATATAGGACCGGAGGGAAGTATATATATATATATAAACCCTTTTTTATATACACAATTACTCATTGCAAATATAGGAATTAGTTTATTGGTTGACAGTTTTATTTTAGTCAAAAATATAAGATTTTAATATATTTTATCCCCAAATTTACAACATTTTCTCTAAATTATTTATATTAATTACGTTTATTAAGGGTTTTTTTTTTAATTTACAATGCAAATGACTAAATAAGGTATTTTAGAAACCACTACAAATATTTTACAAATACTATCTTAACCAATTTTTTTAATCTCTGCAAATTTAGTATTTAATTAGTTCCTGTAACTAGGACAAAAGGAAAGTTGTGTATTTGGCCATTTTATGGGGGAGAATGCCTATGGATGATCCAAATTATACTATTATCTAATATCTTTTTTTTTTTGGAGAAAAATCAACTTTTTATTTCTTATGTTTTCATCCCACTATTAATTAATCACATCCTTATAATCCCCCCCTTATTAGATTCATTGATAGTGATGTAAGTTGACATAAAATAAAAAAATAAAAAAAAAAGATATTTTTAAAAGATAATATGATGGAAAATTTTAATTATAATTAACATAAAAATAAAGTTATGCTAATAATCATTTCCTTACTTCTATATGTACTTAATTTGTAATTGGTTGATTTTACTTTTTAATTGAATTCACATGGCAAAATTAGTCCAACAATACACGGAGTAAGAATCACATCATTAGCGAAATACTAATTAATGTCCTTCTTCTTGTTTTTTTTTTCACAAACTATAAGCGCATGATTTAATGCCTATAATAATAAAAAAAATACATGAGCCCAATAACATAGGAAAAAAAAACTAAATATTTTTCCTTATAAGTGAGGAAGCACACTGGTATACATATATAACTATGTATCGCATTATATACTAATATTTTTACCCCAAAAAAAAAAAGGTATAGGATAAGAATGACATGGATTCCATTTGGAGACCCAACCCAAATCCAACCCGACCCATGAAATTTGGCATAGAATGATGTAATGATATCACACGTGATAGATGGGGTGGACATTGTATTGCTCCTCAGTGCAACATCAAATACGTTGGCATAAAAACCTCGTCCAATCCAATCCACACCAAACATTAAAAATGACAATGATTTTTTAAATTCAATTAAAAATAAAACCAAATTTGGATATATGGATCCAAATCCCCAAACAAAGCAACCAACATGAGAGCTTTAATTTAGCTTTCTGCCAACCTCCTCGATCTTTCACTCTCCCATGACAGCACACTCCTATCTTATTCTTAACTTTACTCCTCCCAATCACATGCTCGGTCCCTCTAAGCTACCTCCATTATTGGTTGTTCTATCCTATTTTAACCACCTAATTATATCATTATTGATTCCATATTTTAAGGGTTAATTATTTTATTGCTTCAACGATATGATATGATATGATATCCAGTATATTGGTCATGCTTCACTTTCGACTGGCGGACTTAATGACCTCAAACTAATCTAGATTGAGCTCCATATGTTCACAAAAGTTAATAAAACTCTCCCACTAAATATGTAACAATGTTATATTTCATGGCTCTAGTAGTAATTATTATATTTGAGCTATAAAACTCTCCTACCAGTTAAGTCATATAGTTTTAATTAGAGAACTTGATAAACTCAAACTAGTTTGAATTAAGTTTGGTGTAACTATAATAGGAAACGTTAAAGCTCTCTCCACCAAGTGCATAACATGTTTATGCTCTTAACTTAAGGATTAAGAGTATGTAATCCCTCTGTATTTCCTTTCCCAATATTCAGAATAGTGATGAAAATTTTGGAGATCACACGCACATATATAAAATTTTGAGAGATTATTCTATATTTACAGTTGATAGAATACTTATATATGGATAAGGTACACATCATGTTAAGCATTGTCATACCAAAATGTTCTTTAATTAACAATGAAGAAAAGAAGAAAGAAGGTTGGTTTGACACTTGGGAGGATGAAAGTAAGAATATGTTACGTTTCCCAATAGTCTTTCATGGAAGGGACTTTGTCAATATCTTCTAAAGTGAAAGAACAAATGCTTCAACTGTATTTAATTATGCTGGTTCTCCTTTACCTTTTGTATAAATAAAAGAACACACAACAAAAAAAAGGGAATATATATATATAGAGAGATATATATATATATATATATAGCAAGTTGGAATGTGTTAAAGAATATAATTTGGTGGGAAGGCACCAATTTGGTTGAATTCAAAAAGAATGACAGGGAAATTTCATCAATCTGAGTTGGCTTTTTTGGAATTGGGAATTAAAAAAATTGATTAAAAAAATAAAAATAAAGTTGAATGGGGCACGCACGAGATGCGTTTAAAACAAGCCCTCTTACTAAGTGTAAAACAATAATTTTGGGAATGGGGTGCCAGCTCATCCTCCAATCACATCCCACGAGGCAACCTTTGAACTCTACTCCACTTCTCAAGTATTTCCCTCTCCCTCGCTCTTTTTTTTTTTTTTTTTTAAATAACCAACAACTACTTAAATCATATCACGCGGAATAAGTTTACATGTCATTTATATTACTCGATTAAAAAAAAAATAATTAAATTGATATTTTTTTTTTACATTTACTCTTATTCATGAAAGATGTACATATTTTCTCATTTTTCTTTCATTGCTTTGTATTTACTTCTAGGAAAAATGTCATTTAAATACTATTTGAAATTGTAAAATCTAAAAAAGCCTGTTAATATTTCAAAAAGGCACTAAAGTACCATGGACCAAATAGAGTTTTTCAAATTGGTTGATGTGAACAGTAGTAGGATTTCACAATATGAGTAATGAGATTTGCAAGTCTTGTAATAGATTTCGCTAGTTTTTTCTCATCTCTGTTTTTCTTTTTCCCTCTGACAGCACCGTTAATCTGATACTAACACTGACTAACGCATAGTGACAAAGGAGAGAGGAATTTTCCCGTGACAGAGGAGAGAGGGGATTTTCACAAATTGAGTAAAGGGATTTGCAAAAATAGTAATAAAATTCACTAGTTTGTGGATAACTTTTCACATAAGCAAATTTGAAAAATAGAGAAGAGAGGGAATTTTTCTAAGTTGACTAATGAGATTTGCAAGAATAGTAATAGAATTCGCTAGTTTGTGGATCACTTTTCACATCAACAAATTTGAAAACTCCAATTTGGTTATGGTACCTTAGTGTCTTTTTAAAATATTAACAGATCTTTTTGAGTTTTGAAATTTTAAATGGTATTTAAGTGTCATTTTTCCTTATATCTATCCCCTCTCTTTGTATAAATCAACAAGAGTGAAATTGTCAAAAACTCATGTATTACCATATAAGTTATCTATAACTTGAAACAATTTTTTTTTTAGTACAAATGACTTATAAACTGAAACTGAGTGGCATTAAACTAACATATAGTTAAAGTTAATTAAAAAAATGAATTTGTAGAAATATAATTTGTTGTCCAAAATACTGTTATCTATGAAGTTGATGAGTGAGAGAAAGAATAAGTAGCCAAAAAGATGAGAAAATCCTATAATTAATTGAGGGTAAAAATGGAAAAAAGTGCATTAAAACTTTAGACAAAGCAAAATTGTTGATTATATAATAAAGGAACAAGCTATCGAGAGATAATGTTGTTAAATATCCAATTTGATTAGATTAAGAAAGTTATTTATTTTATTTTTTTCCAACTAAGAAAGTAAGTTAAATTATAAGTTAATACATAGTATGACATATTTTTTTTCTGAAAATATTTTAATCACTTTCCTTAATTCTCTCACATCTCTAACTTAATTATTGTTAATGAAGTATATCAATAAGAGTAATCTTAAAAAAGAATAATAAATATAGTAATTAAGTCATACATAACAAGTTGGATGAGTATTTTAGAATAAAAGGTTTTAAACAACGAACATAATCACAAAAAAAAAAAATTATAACAACAAGTTAGAAGTATGGACTTACCTCATTTTCTACTTTAAGACTTATCATTATATGCTGTTCACTTGTGAAATTTTTTTGTAATTATATTTTTTCTTAACAAAGTATCCTGATTCATCCCCTTTTTATCCTTAATCAATGAACTCGCTTGTCTCTCTTTTTTTTTTTGAATAAGATGACAGGTTGAACACCTGGGGAATACATGGAAAGAAAGGAAAAAATAGGGTAATCACCCAATGTCAGCTAACATTTGGTTCAAACACGATGTTGGCGGGTCATAAATAACCGAAACATCTGAGTTCGCCTGATAAGCTCTATTGCCCAAAAAATTAGCACAACGTAGAACTTCTCTATGAAAATGAATAATCTGAATGTCCCAAGAGAAAAAAATGAGAGATCCAATGTCCGTAATCTCTTGGTTCCAAGGGTGATAGTTTCCCCCATCCGACATGAGTGTTTGGATAGCCGTTATCGAGTCTGAATACAGTTTGACCTTCTTAAAACCTAAAAATTATCCTTGCAATGTTATACGAACGCCAACCCCAGTGACTTTCAATCTTTTTCTTATTTTAAATTAACAAGTTAAGTTCACAATTTTTAGAATTTATTTTAAAAGTACAATACACACACACACACACAAATTTGACCACCTCGACTAAAATAAATTTTACTTATATTGAATGGTACTCCTCATGTACTTAATATAAAAAATATTTGGAGGTGATCTTGATATCAATATAAAGTATAGTTTTTATATTTGTCAATCTTTTTTAATTTATTTATATTGACATTCCTTCAACAATAATAAATTAAAAGAGGGAAGGAAATAAGGGAATAAAGGAATATGGCTATAATATTTTAAAAAATATATGTCATGTTAACTAATTTAATTAATTTTATAATATAATTAAATTAGATAAATATGTATTATATTAAAATTAAAAAAAACAATATGTAGGATTTGGAAACTTGCCTTGATGAAATTGGCTGGCATCTCTTTGTTTCTTTCTACTATAGTTCTCTGTCTTGATTTTCTTTTGAGGCTTTTGACGCTTGGTTGTAATTTAAATTGGCACGCATTTTCGGGAGGGAAAAAATACAGACAAAGCTAGAGTCTTCAATGAATGAAACACAATATGGTCAAAGCAAATGAGTGGAACACAAAAGTATATTAACTAATGGGTTAAGTATTATTTTTGCCATAGAAGTTTATACTAAGGAGTACTTGATGTCGATAAATTTTTTTGAAATAATTTTGTCCAAACTTTAATTGAGCTAACGGTCAACATTTGTTGACCATTTTTTTAATGGAAAAGAGTATATTTATTAACAACATAGTATGTACAAAACACTACCAATTATACGCTAGGATCAACCGTTCTGGTTACAACCCAAGCATTAGGGGTGTGGGAAGCTAAGCTACAAACTGTAAGAATAAAACATTTAGGGGTACAATTCTCGTTTTGGAAAATGTTCTTGTTTCCTACTGTCACAAAGCTTCCAGGTCAGTAGGCCAAAAAACATTCTCCAGTGGGTGCCTATGATTCGTGGGTTAAGGTTCTAGTAAAGCCATGCATCATATGGCTTGTTAAAGAATACTATTAACTTGTTAGCTGGGATAACTTTGGACCAATACTCTTTTGTGATGGGACAATGTCTAAGCATGTGGTCCGTGTCTTCTAGAAAAGTGTGGCACAATGTACATGTACTTGTCTCAGTCATCTTCCATCTACATCTCTCGCTATTCATGAGGAGTCAGTTCTTCATTGCTAGCCACAAAAAGGATATGATGCATCTAGGCCATTGCCAAATCCATTTCTACATTTCTTCTAAAATGTCCCAGGTATCTATCTGAGATGCTCAGTAGGTTGACGCCATAGTGAAGGAGCCATTATTTGTGGCACTCCAGTAACAAGTATTCAGGGAGGATTATGAGGTTAAGGGGTCTATTGAGGCTATAAGAGTAAGAATATTGGGTGGTAGGAAGTCACTGGACAGATCCCAATGCCACTGGCAATGATCATCAAAGTAGTCTTGTATTGGTCTCATCATGCTGACTAATGGCCTATAAGACAAGAGTTTCAGAGGTCCCATCTCACTTGTTATGTTCACGTCTGACACAACGTGTTAAGCAATGGAGTGGAACTTAAATGGTCATTAAGTAATAATCAGAGTACAGAATGGAAATTACAACTGACAGAATGGAAGGAAATAATAACTGATACAAAGAAAAATCGTGACAAGGAAAATAAGGAGGGAGAGTCGCAGAGAGGGAGAGAAGTTTCTACAATATCATCCACGTCCCTGACTAACTGGCCATGCATGTCTATATAGCTTCGGTTTCCTCGAATTCTCGTAACTTCCACGTTGTTCTTCTAGCTCTGGTGCTTCGTCTCAGTGGGCCTGGTTCAGGTGCATTTGGGTTGTTCTCTGTGTTGGGCTTGGGGACTGAAGTTGGGTCCATGACAATACCCCCCATAGAGAGGCACCTTGTCCTCAAGGTGCAGGTCAGGATAGAGACGCGTGAGCTCTGCCTCAAACTCCCACGTCGGATCGAATGAGCTGTCCCATTGAACCAAGTATTGACGCACCCATTCTTGCTTGTGTTGTACATGACGAGTATCTAACACTTGTATCGGCTTGCAAATGGGTCCTTCTGGGATCGATTGTAATGGCAGAGGAAGGTACTGGCCTACAGCATCATCACCAACAAACTTCTTCAATTGTGAAATATGAAAGACGGGGTGAATACAGGCATGATCTGGGAGATCCAGACGATAGGCTACCTGGCCCACTCTTTTTGTCACTGTAAAAGGCCCAAAATATTGTAAAGAGAGCTTCTGGTATTTCCGTAGCGCTACTGAATGCTGCCGGTATGGTTGGAGGCGAACTAAAACACGATCACCCACTTGTAACTCCAACTCAGTGCGACATCTGTCTGTAAAATGTTTCATGCGACTCTGAGCCTTGCTGATATGATGTTTTAATACAGCTAAGAGCTCATCTCGTTCCACTAGTTGTTTGTGAACGTCGAAGGGAGTATCTTCCAAAGATGTGTGTTATAACAGGGGCGGTGCATCTTGGCCATACACTATTTTAAATGGTGTGAATCCAGTCGATGAGTGAAATGCTGAATTATACCAGAACTCTGCCCAAGGAAGGAAGGATAGCCACTGACGAGGGTAGTCATGGACAAAGCATCGCAAGTACATTTCAAGACATTTGTTGACAACCTCCGACTGTCCATCTAATTGTGGGTGATAGGCGGTACTGAAACAGAGTTGAGTTCCTTGAAGTTTCATGAGATGTCTCCAAAAAGCGCTTGTGAATGTTTTGTCACGATCAGAGACTATAGTGCGTGGCAATCCATGAAGACGCACTATATGTTGCACAAAAGCTTCTGCTACTGATTGGCTCGAAAAATGACCATTTAATGCCACAAAGTGAGCATACTTTGAGAGGCGATCTACTACTACCATAATCACGGAGTACCCTCGAACGACCGGAAGCCCCACTATAAAGTCCATGGCGACGTCTTCCCAAATTTGATTTGGTATAGGCAATGGTTGTAAAAGGCCAGCAAGGTGTAAATGGGAGATTTTTGCTTGTTGGCAAATAGTGCAAGCCTTGACATATGTTCTAATGTCGCGACGCATGTTCGGCCAGTAGAAGAGTCGCGCAATGCGATGAAAAGTGCGTAGAAAACCGGCGTGGCCTCCTGTGGGAGATGAATGGAATTCATGCAGGATTTGACGAATCAACTCTACATCATCATGTGGAACCACTAGCCTATCTTTCCAATACAACTCTCCTTGTCGTATAGCATAATGGGGTGCCCTTTTTGCATCAGTTTTTATCAATTCTTTGAGATTCTAAATTGACGGCGCTGAGCGAATAGTCGTGTAGACATGATCCATGAAAGAACCCTCTACAAAATATAAAGCCATCAATGCCACCCTCGACAATGCGTCTGCTGCCTGGTTCTGTTTCCCTGGCTTATACTCTATGGTGAAATTGTACCCCAACAATTTTGGAAGGCATTGTTCTTGCTCTGGGGTCTGCATCACTTGATCTGTCAGATGTTTAAGACTGTCATGATCCGTTCGAATTATAAAGTGGTGTCCCAATAAATAGTGCCGAAATTTTGCCACCGATTCTGTAATGGCATAGAGTTCACGACTGTAAGCAAATTGCATCTGCATTCGGGAGGAGAGTTTCTTTGAAAAAAATGCTATGGGTCGAGCCTCCTGACTCAATACTGCTCCAATCCCTGTACCGGATGCATCCGTCTCAAGTATGAAGGATTTCTGGAAATTAGGAAGCACAAGCACCGGTGCCTCTGTTAAAGCTTGTTTTAGTTTGTTAAATGCTGATTCAGCCAATGGTGTCCATAGAAAAGAGTCTTTCTTCAATAGGTCTGTGAGTGGGCTGGCTATGTGGGCAAAACCCTGTATAAATCGTCTATAATATCCACTGAGGCCCAAAAAACCTCTGAGCTCGCTCACATTTGTTGGGATAGGCTAGTCTTGCACGGCTTGTATTTTTCCATGATCCATCTCTACTCCCTGTGCTGAAATTACATGTCCCAAGTAATCGATCTTGGATCTACCAAAAGCACACTTACTTAATTTAGCAAACAATTGATGACGCATGAGTTGTTCTAATACCTCTGTTACATGTTGTAAGTGTAGATCCCACGTGGCACTATATATTAATATGTCGTCAAAAAATATCAGTACAAAACGACGAAGGTAAGGTCGGAAAATAGTGTTCATCAACGCTTGGAAGGTTGCCGGCGCATTCGTGAGACCGAAGGGCATAACTAACCACTCGTAGAGACCTTGATGGGTGCGGAATGCCGTCTTTTCTCTATCAACTTCCCGCATCAGAATTTGGTGGTAAGCTGACCTGAGATCAAGCTTTGAGAAGAATGCAGATCCATGGAGCTCATCAAGTAATTCATCAACAGTGGGCATTGGGAATGCGTCCTTCACTGTGACGGCATTTAGGGCTCTAAAATCTACACAAAACCGCCACGTCCCATCTTTCTTTTTAACTAGTATGACCGGTGCCAAGAATGGGCTAGTACTTGGCTGAATAAGACCGTTCGAAAGCAACTCAGCAACGATTCGTTCAATTTCTGATTTTTGACTGGCTGGATATCTGTAAGGACGAACCTTAACAGGTCCGGATCTCGGCATCAGCTCGATACGGTGCTCAAGCGCTCGTGGTGGAGGTAACCCGTGGGGGTTTGTAAACACCGTACTGTAGTGCCTAAGTATGTTCTGCAACTCTAGGGCGATATCCGATGGTATTTCAAGGTCAATGGTCCGTGTTTCCATTGCCGTTAGCATATAACACTCTAAGATGGCGTCAGTTTGTGTTAAACGAACCAAGTGATGGCACTAAGCTAAGGATGCTGAGGTTCCTCGATAACCTTTCAAAGTGATAAATTCACCATCCATCAAGAATTTCACCGTGGAGGTGCTGTAGTCTGCCACATGCGGGCCCAAGGTTTCTAGCCAATCAGCACCGATCACTATATCCACACCTGCTATAGGCAAGACAAACATGGTGATTAAAAGAGTATGACCACAAACCTGTATCGAAACGTCTGTCACTCATTCGTTACTGTTCAATATCTTCCCGGTACCCCCAAGTACTCTAACGGTCTCAGTATATTCTACTGACAGATTCAAGTGTTTAACCAGCCTTGGATGTAGGAAGTTGTCGGAGCTACCGCCGTCCAGCAAAATCTGGACCTCGGTTCCAAGGATGTTCCCGTTGAATCTTATGGTTGCGGCTCCTTGAGTGCCTCTTAACGCATGCAAAGATAGATGGTGTAGTGTGGCCTCCATCTCTGTCACGTGGGTTTCCTCTATTCCATCAGTCTCATCTTCTTCACATTGTAGTAACATTAACTGTTTATTGGGGCAGCGATGTGACGGTGAGAACTTAGCGTCGCATGTATAACATAACCCCTTTTCTCTTCTGACTTGCATCTCGGCGGCGGTCATCCTTTTAATTGGAGGTATTTTTGGTGTGGGAAGTAATGGCGGCAAGTTTGCCTTACCACTTCCAGTGTTGGTTGATGACGTTGCTGAGTTGGTTGTAACATATGGAACAATGGCACAGTTAGCATTAGTAGTCACTGCAAGGTTTCTCGTCTTAAGTACTATGTCTGGTTTATCTGGTGGTATACTTGCACTCGGGATGGTGGGGGTTGCAAATAAACGGGCTATGGCCATGGCACTGTTGACGGTCAAGGGTCGTTGCACTAGCACATCCCTCTTCAAGTCAGGATTTAGACCCCCCAGGTAACAATCAAGTAGGGCAGTTTCAGGGACTTCTTCAGTACGGCTGGCCAAAGACAAGAACTTGGTATTGTAGTCTTCTAATGACCCCCCAACAGTGTGCTGTGTGAGTTTGAAGAGTTGAGCCCATGCGCAGTCGAATTGCGAGGGACCATACTGTAATTCAATGGCCTTAGTCAAGGTATACCAGTTCGGAACACGTCCTGCCTTTTCTAGCATTTGAAACCATGGTAACACGTCTCCATCGAAATGGACAGAAGCAATAACAAGCTTCTGGGAATCGTTAATATCATAGTATTTAAAATACTGATTGGCTTTAAAAATCCAGTTAAGAGCGTCGGTACCGTCGAAGCAAGGAAAATCGAGTTTGACAGTCTTAGTCCATGAGTTTCCTGTATGTTTATCTCCGCTAGTGTCTGATGATGATGCTTCATGTGATCCCACCGAGTGTTGCAGGTGTGATTGTATGTTATCGACGGACTTTACAAGCGCTTGAAGCATACTACTCATCTGATCCATTTGGTCGAAGCGTCCTTTTGCGTATTCTATGAAGTCTGACGTTTTCTTGATCTCCGCTTGCATTTCTTTCAGTCGCGTGTTTTCTGCCATTCTCTCGCTCTTCTCTCAATGAAAGCACCAATTGTTATGTTCACGTCTGACACAACGTGTTAAGCAATGGAGTGGAACTTAAA
This sequence comes from Acacia concinna, assembly GCA_037177275.1. NCBI lineage: Eukaryota > Viridiplantae > Streptophyta > Magnoliopsida > Fabales > Fabaceae > Acacia > Acacia concinna. Next base: position 1,331,226 of record JBAGKO010000002.1, on the reverse strand, counting down.
TGGTCATTAAGTAATAATCAGAGTA
>JBAGKO010000002.1:1298770-1313813 GCA_037177275.1 Acacia concinna | reverse complement strand
GCAACAACAACTCTTAGCGATATCAATACGAGTCATTAATTTTTGAGTGTGTTGCATTTATTGTATCATTAATTTCAGTGTGAGCTTCAGTGATTATTATTCCACTCTTTTGAGAGAGTATTAATTGTTCACTATCTTTACTCTTGAGAGATACTCAAGGTTGGTTGGGAACCTTGAGTAGGGGACTTGGATTGAGTTTTGTAAGGGGGAGTGATCCGTAAGAGTCAATCAAGTCTGTACTGAGGCACCAAGATCCTGTGATTAATCTTGGGAATATAGTGGAACTCAGTGGTAACTGAGAATTGGACGTAGGTCAGGAGTTGGACCGAACCAGTATAAACTTTTGTGTTCTTGAGTTTATTTGAAAATTTTAAAACACCCAATTCACCCCCCTCTTAAGTGATTAGCTTGATCTTTCACCCTTCCCTTTCCCCTTCCCCTTTCCTTATCCTTCTCCTTTGCTTTCGTTTCTCCTTCTTCTTCTTCTTCTTCTCTTCTTAAAATTCTTCGGTAAGCAAAGTGTGCCTAAAGAAGCTTGGAGCCTTGGTCCAACTTTGCTTCTTTTTTCTTTATTTTCTGTTATATGTTTTTCTCTTATTTTTTCCCAACCTTTTCCCCTTCTCCATTTTCTTTTCCTAAACTTAAATACAATGGTCATTATAACATTTACTAAATAATGGGAAAAAACAAGCAAGTGTCAATGTGAAACATAGAGGTCATAACTCTTGATGTGAAACATGTTTATTCATTATTTGCACTTTCCAAATAATACTCTAGCACTTTAATCACTTGATTAGCATTTTACAAGTCTCAAAACAGAATTTAATAATGGATTTTACACACATGCATGCTAATAATAATAATAATAATAATAATAATAATAATAATAATAGTATTGAACTAATGAGAAAGGGAAAAAAACAATCTTGGGTATAAGTAGTGTAGTAGAAGTAAGGCGTATAACATACAAGCGTGTGTGTCAGATGGCTATTCTATAAAGCTACTAATTAAGAAGCCACATTATATATCCATGAGCTTGCTGAAATTTAAAAAAAAAACAAATTAAACATTATGTGTGTGTTGGATCAGCCTAGCAAAGAAAAAAAGTGTGATAGATTATTAGGAGTCAGTACATCATCATATCTGTACATATGCCAAAATCAATTGTAAACAACAAAAGAAAAATTCATGGTACTACTCTATGCTTTTCAATAACACTACCCTAAAAAATTATTATCCAAGCATTTTAAAAATCAATTATGCTTATAAATCAATATAAGAAGTTCTATTTTACCCAGCACTTTATATACATCCATTATATTGTTTCATTACCTTCGTCACCTAACTCCACTTAGTTAATTGCTATATCTAATCCTCACAATTAACTAATCCCTCCCATTATTACTTCACTCTAATTTGCTTAATTATTCTCTACTCTTCTTCCAACTCTAATTAAACTATGGACACAATATGCTAACTTATAGACGAGGGAGCAAATTCAAAGAAAGCATTGTTTTTAAGAATCCAAATTAGTGAAAAATTAGTGAAAACTTTAAATCAAAACTTCAACACCAATGGGTAAGCCGAAAATAAAGGAACCAACAAAATATCACTGAATAGGGTTTTTTAATTAAATATAATGAACAGTGAATCAAATTAACTAAATGCAATAAGAAAAAAATAATTAGGGAGATACAATAGGATAAATCGTGCTTAGTAGTAACGATTTAATAAAATCGTGCACTATAAGAACGATTTGCGTTGAAAAGGAAACCTCCAGTACATAGATTAGCAGAAGTCGTGCATCTTTTGAAGGAGAGGGCACAAGTCGTGCTTAGTAAGCACAACTTCTCCATTGCAGAATTCGTGCATGCTAAGCACGACTTCTGCAGTGCACTATCCTACGCGTTTTATTTTTTAAATATTATTTTTTTAATTCTAAATATTTTCTTTTCTTTTCTTCTATAATGATTCATTAATGCAGTCAATTTTTCCACACACATACCATATACCGCTACACATATACATTGAATATTTGAATCAATATCTGAAAAAAGAACTTAGTTTTTATCCCTCTCAGTCTAAAACAATTCAATAACTCTTCATATATTTTAACTCCCTATTTCATCAAACAACAAAAAGTGCTGAAAATGTTAACATGACCCAAGTTTAACTGTAACTAATACTCCCTTCAATCCTAATTATAAGATCCTAAATTTTTTGGAGGAACTAAAGATATTAGTTAAATTAGTTAATTGCTATAATATGACTTAATCTTCCAAAATTACTTTCGGTACCAATAACTACAAATAGATAATGGAGTATTGATGTGTATTTTAGAAAAATTAATTAAATATAGGAGAAAATGTGGATATGGGTCTAATGTTCCAAAAGTTCCTTATTCATCTCAATTGGGCAAGCTTTGGTAAGAATAACTCTTTTATTGAAATCTTTTTCATAGGGAATATCAACTACATATTTCTTTCTTTCCCATAAACCATTGGGTAAATCATAAGAGATTGCGTTTTGAATGGTAGTCAAAACGTTTTAGGTTTTCTCTTCAATAACAAGTTTTTCTAGTTGGGTTTTGATAACCCTATAGGATATCTCTTCCTTTAGAAAATTGATTTGATTCTCCTTATATTGAATATAGTTGATAAATTTAGCAAAAGGAGGATATGTGAATTTATATATATATATATATATATATTTGGGTGACATAATGGGAGGCACATTTTGTCAAAATCACTTTGATAGAAAAAAAATGTGATCATCACCAATATACACACTTGGATTGATTTTGAGGATTTTGAAATACTATATATATATATATATATCATAATTATTACTCAATTAAAGCATAATTATTACAAAAAAATTTTAAAATTTTATCTATACATATTATTTCATATTTAATAATAGCTTTTTTATATAATTTTCCTTCATAGTATTTCATTCTTTTTTACGTTTTTGGCTACAACGGTAAAGGTACTGCAGGTTTGAAGGAAATAGCCAAATAGGACATATAGGATGTTACATACTTTGTTTTAAAAGTGACTGCAAGAACAAAATTTAATAGTTGGCAAAAGAAGAAAACCTATGCAAGACCAACTTTAAAGCAAGTTCTGCCAAGTTTCCTTTGAGTCTTTGCAATATCTTTAACCAGATGAGTCTTTGTAATGTCCGTAATAGGAAGGTATATTTATGATTTCCACTAGTCTTGAGTTGTTCAAAAAAAAATTCTGTTTTTGGCCTATCATTTAAGAAAAATTAATTATTTGGGTGACATAATGTGAGTCACATTTTGTCAAAATCACTTTGATAAACAAAAATATGATCATCACCAATCACCAATCACCAATCACCAATCACCAATCACCAATATACACAGTTGGATTGATTTTGAGGGTCCAAATTTAATTTAATTTCATATTAACAACTTTTTATTTTAATGTATGTAAAGCTTAATATAAAAATAATCTTATAACTTCTTATAAGAATAAATTTATAATTTAAATAGTTAAAAATTAAAATTTTAAACAGATTAGATCTCATCAAATACTCAAATAACGGATATTGACCTGACAGCTTGGCAAATATTGCCATGTTGGTAAAGAGGAGAGAGAAGAGATAACAATGGGTGGGACACCTCTTCCTAGTATGTCCCCTATCAAAGTCCAATTTGAACATCTCTTCAACGAAATTCAACTTGGGAAACCTACTTAAATCTGGCTAAACAGTACCAAGATCACAATACAAAAAAATATTGAAAACTAGAACGTTTTGTGCCATTGCAAATTCAGTCAAAAGTCTCATTCTTTCAGGGAAAAAAAAAACAGTATGATTAGATGGTGTCAAAAGGCACGTTGGTTTTTGCCAATTACATCCCAACCTGTCATCTAAAGTTACTCTTAAATCGTTAATGCCGAAACAAATTAACGTGCCCAAATAGACAACAATGGCGCATGCACATAACAAAAGAACAAACAGAAGACGACATTAGATTCAATTGGGTACCTTAATAATGGATAAGAATTAGAAGCATTATAATAAATAATTGATTTCCAATATGGTAATTAGATAACTAAGTTTCAAGTTTCAACTGCCACCAGTTAATTCCCTGTACAGAGTTGTGGTACTTAACTGTCCACCAAAACCAAACGGTTGCTAATAATTCTGAAACAATCTTGTTAAGAAAGCAACAAAAGTGTATCTGAAAGTAACAAAAGAACAAAACAGATGAAGCTGAAGTGCATATCCTCCAGTAAACTTGATTCGATTCACTGTGACATTATTATGAACGAACATAAACATCATTCGCATGTGATTGATGAGAAATATAATAAACAACTCGACCACGACAATTTTTCGATTTTTTATGACCAGACAACATATCACTGACCAGCTTTTTAATCTCACTATTGATTAATACTATATTCTTCCCTAATTCTCCGTCCAAAGTGTGAACTCCACAACAAAACAGAACATTCCTGCTGTCAGTAATTGTTTGTCCCTTTTATCCCTGTTTTAGTTAACTTTGCTAGGCAATGGCTGAATCAGAATTTTAAGCTAACCATTTGCAAGATTGAAACTATATCAGATACAGATATTGTAGGAATTTCACACAGCTTTAACACTAGACCAGTGAACACTAATAACATTCATACACAGAACAAGACAGTTGATGGAACAAAAGAAACCAAAGAAAAAGAAAAAGAAAAGGTCTTAGTGTCTTTCTGATGTCTCTAATAAATATACCCCCAAGCACGCAGTAAAACTAAACTCTAAATCAGGATTCTAAACCATCGGAGAACCTTCCCTTGTACAAAGGGAATCAAAAGGAAAGTGAAAAAAAAAAATAGAAAAAAAAAAAAGAAAGATGAACCGGTTCATTTCAGACCACTTCCAGGTGTTGAAATTGCAAGTCCTGGCCAAGAGAAACAATCTGCCCCACCAACAAAACCGCCGCCTTCGCCGCCTTCTAGCTGCCATGAATTCCCGACACCGGAAGCCCCAACTCCGCCGTTGATGTTGGCGCCATCTACCATCCCTGGAAAAGTCCAGCCACCTCTTCCATTCCCAAATCCCATATCTTCAAAACCGTGACCAAGTCCAAGCCCGAAGCCGCCTAGAGCCAGAAACCCAGGTCCTTGGGTTGAGTTGTTAAGCAAAGAAGTAAAGCTTCCACACACTCCCATACTAGATTTCAAGTCACTCTCAATTCCACCATTACCGCCGAACGCCAAGGACCCACCTTGGCCGGCGGAGATGGGTACAAAAACAGGGGTAGTAGGAAGAGGATGATGGTCATGAGTTGAAACTGAAGAAGTCGCCGTGACAGAGGAAGAAACAGTAGACGCAGTGCGAGAGCGTTTCGCATTTTTGCGACTACCGCCGCCAACGGGGATGTCACGGAGGGTGCCGCCGTGAGTCCAGTAGCGTCGGCAAGACTTGCAGAAATGGCGGGGCTGGGAGAAGTTGTAGTTGTTGTAGTAGCAGAACTTGGTGTTGGTGGAGTCACAGCGAGGACATGGGAGGTGCTCTTGTTCCGGTGGCGGAGCTTGAGACTTGGATGGTCGGGGATTGTCGCCTGAGTTTGACGGCATTGGGATATGAAACAAGCAGAAATTTTTTTAGCTTGACGTGGAAAGAGGAGAGTTCACTTATCGACGAAGAAAGAAGGAGAAGATGAAGTTGTCCTTTTGTTTGAAGAAGAAAATGAAGTGAAGGAGAGATTTGGGTGTTGGTGGGAGAATGAAGAGGGCTTTTATGGGGATTAGGAGAGAGAGAAAATTGGGGGAGGGGAGAGAATATCTGTGGTTCAAACAGAGACAAGTTCTGAGGCTTATATGAGACAGAGAGGATCAGCTTTAGTACAGTGTTCTGTTAAGCACGGCATTTCAGTCGGCTCCAGAAGAGCCTCTGCTTGGGCCGGCTACTGTGTGCTCTTGTACGATTGGCTCAATCCTTAATCCTCCTAATTTAATGAATTAAATTTATCTTTTTTGTTTATGCATTTGGGATATGTTAGAATTTAAAGGATTACACTGATGTAGAGGAAAAAAAAGCCACTAAAACAGAGTCCTTAAATAAAAGAGTACATGTATGTTTTTAGTTAGGCAGATATAACCCAGTAGATTAACTTTGGAATATAAATATAATAAATCTAATCAAATATTAAATATGATGATCGCAAAGATCTTATATAACTTATTTGATATTTTTAATGAAAATGATCTTTTATCAAAAGAAAATATTTGGGAGTTATGCTTCTAACATATGTAGAATAATATATTAAATCTCAACCTAAGACATAATACCTGAAACAGACTATAAGAAGAGGACAGCGCACTTAAAATTGTGATGGTGTGGTAGGTGGTTGTGATGAGTCAGATGCATGCATTGGGGGGATGGCCAATATTGGCGCAAATAATGAAATCTAGGAGTATCCAAGTGAAGTCCATATAAATATAAATAATCAATAATTCACTATTCATTCACTAATTCTTTTAATAATAAGAAGAGATCGTTTTAGCTCCCAATTAGAGAGACCAGGAATGGGTAATCATGGGAGGAGGAGGGCATTTAAAACAAATAAAGCACGTTGCAATATTATATAAAGCAGAAATGAAGGAATGAATTCTGTGGTCTTGGCCTTATCCAATAAGGTGTTGTTTTCCCCCCCTATATTGTTATAATTATTATTATAAGGTCTTAGGCTGAGCATGGAAATCAGATGTATCCATCTTCCCTAGTCAATACTAAAACAGTGAGCCTATATCCTATGAGGAGGGATTCTAATCTATTAGTATAAATGGATTGTAATACTCTGTAGTGTAGGGTGGTAGCTCACATTATTTTCTTCTGACAGGGCAACACACTTCAAGAATTGTGCGCTGAGTGAGGCAGGCAGATACACCACCCATCCCTACAATTATAACCAGTCAATTGGATTCTCGACATGGTCTCTCCCTCATTATTTGTCTCCCCTATCATATCACAGGTGCAGTATATATAATTAATAATTAATTCTTATTCATTATTATTATAATCAAATAGGAGTATTGTTTAGCATCCTTTTATGACTGTTTCTGTTCCCTTCAGTTAAAACTAAACCATACTACTCGTACTGTAATGGAATGAATGTTTCTTCTTTTGCCCCTAAATTATATTAAGGTTTTAAGTAAAAAAATTAATTTTTTAATAAATCTTAATTAGTTTATCAGTTTGTCAATATAACTTCTCAATTTATCAATAATAGCTCTTTATTTATTAATAAAAATATTTTTAATATTAATTTCTTTACTTAGAATCTCAATATAATTCTCTTAAACTATTATTTTATCGATAAAAAAAGTTGGTAGAACAATCCAAATCAAATTAGTGCCGGTTTCGTCTCCTTAGCAGGAGAAGTTGTTATTTTTAATGTGATTTGTGGTCTATAAAATAAGTATATAAAAAGTTTTGTTATGACTTACGAACTATTTAGATGTTAAATCAAATATACCTTTATTTTTATGTCAAATAGATAGGCAATTTAACAAAATCTTCATGTGTGTGTAATTTAATGGACCACAAAAATACATAATTTCAAATATAAATGAGATGGGGGAAATTACACTTTTGTATTTTCAAATGTATTTCTTTCAATATTCAAAAACAGTTTATAAAAACCATTCTCTTTAACCCCATTAGTTTGAAAACACAAATATATCAATACGGGGTTCAAATCGTGACTGATCATATCTTATTTATGAATTTGGCATAATTTGAGTTAATAAATACCCCAAGGATCTTGTAGATCATAATATTTGCTTAATAATTTGTCCAATAATATTAAATAAATATTAGGCTACAAGTAGCCATATACCTTTAACTATTAATCATATAAGTTATCATTAAACCCGATGTCGTCAAATGATTTGTTAAGAAAAATTTGAATTGTATTTTTGTTATAAAGGAATTATACTTTATAATATTTATAATTATATACAATTATAAAAATAAATTACTATATACAACTTATACCCTTTTTGTAATTTTATATTTTTGAGTGTTTTTAATAAATAAAATTTAAATATAATCACAGCTTTTAAAGCCACTTATCCAAAACATATCAAAATATAAATCGCAATGGATCACAATTTTCTAACAGTACTTTTAACTAATATGCCTTATGCAAATCATGATCACACTTCTCGACCGCTTAACTAAACATGCTAATTGAGACAACTTTTCTTAAATGCTTATAAAATAAAATGATTTTTGACTATTTTAGGAAATACCTAGGGTGAACACATGATTTTTTTAATCATAAAATGAAATGACTTTTTGAGTATTTTAATAGATATATTTTTGGAGAAAATTCATTTTTTTAAAAAATATTTTGATAGACAATAAGAAATTGCCAATTTAATAACCTTTAATAATTTATATACATAATACTCTAATATTTTTAGTTTGAAAAAAAAAAAACTTTGCAGGCTGAGGGAGACATGGAGAAATAGGGAGAGAGCTACTAGTGCCTAGATTTGAAAAACTAGAGGGGGGCCCGGATGGGTAGGGCCCATGACCATGAGGGAGGAATACGAGTTTCCAAAGGAAAAGAAACGGGATAGGAGGGCGACGTTGGCGTCGGGGCTGATTCGAAGGGGGCTAGGCGGGCTCAATAGTAATAGTGCTAAGTGTTAGAACTAAGGAGTAGGTGGGGACAGGGTGGGATGTGGGGTCAGCGACAGAATCATGAGTGTCGGGTTAGCGTGGGGAGCAATAATTGGGTCTCCCCTCTGATTTCGGACGCGTCGTGTCCGCATCAGATTCCTCCCTCCCTCCCTCCGTACCCTCCTCCACAACCGGATTTCGCGCTCCCCTGTACCCAGTAGGCGACAAACGGCGTAGGCCTGAGCCTCTCTTGCAAAATGAACGGCCTGATGGAGCCACAGGTGTCAGTCTCTCAGTTGGAAAGAGAGCGTTGTCGGTGAAGAGAGGCACGCGAGGCGCGACTCTGCCACAGTGTGTCCAGGGCAAACAATCATGTGTCGCTTTCCATGCCCAATAAACTCCATTAAAGAAAAAAATATTTATTTATTTATTTATTTATGTTTTCAATAGCCATACGACGCCTTTCTTGAATCCTAATGCAAGTGTCTCAAGGCATCTGTCTATTCCAGTTCTTCTTAACACAAGTGCTTCTTCTAGCATCCACAAAAACTCCAAATTTTAAAAGAATATATAAAGTCTTGTATTACTAAACCAACCCCGTATTAATACAATTTTAACGTTTCTGGTGTGTGTGTGGAAGGAAGATGAATTGGTAAGTCTCCAAGTGCTGCTATAGCTGCTCATTCGGTCGCTCATAATCACTGACACTGTCCCATGGAGGCTCTCTCTCTCTCACTGTGTCCCATGGAGGCTCTCTCTCTCTCTCTCTCTCTATCTGATGGGCCTTACCTTCCCAGTCCTTTCAAAGCTTCATCTCTCTTTTTGGCCTTTTCTGGAGGACTATGATTCCCTAATCCATCATTATTATCCCATCCCATGCATTTACCTTCTCTTCTCTTTGCATTATAATTGCTCATCATTCGATCCTTCCTTTTCTTCCCCCACCTTTCTCTCCTTAACCATCATCCCCTTCTTCCCCGGGTTCCTTGTTCCTCTCTCTTAAATGAACTCTCCCTGTCTCATACATTATATGAACTTTAAAATGAATATCCTTTTTTGTCATATTGCATGTAGGCCTTTTTTCCAATAACGCTAAGTATTTTGTGATTTTTGTGTATCCAATGCTTACAATATATTTTTTTTTAGTAGCATTTGTTATCCTAAACTAATTTTAGGTTTTTTCATTACAAAAAACTAATTTTAGGTGTAATATTAATCTTATCATTTTTTTTAATAGTAATAAGTACCATAAATTTAGGAAATTGTCTATTACTGATAAAATAATTGTAGATGTTAAATGCAATGTGATGCGATGGTAATGTTTTAATTATATGGCTAGTGTTTGATTTATTTATTTTAATAAGGTGCAATTAGTTGTGCTTTTAATAATTATATAAAATCAATGCATTACACAAAATCTATTTTAGCTTCAACGTAGTCTTTGTAGAAAAAACGCTAAGAGTCACCTCATCATCACTATTGCAATACCTCACCAAGGATTGCTCGATAATGGTGATTGAGGTGGTGGAGGCCACAATGTGGCAGCGGTGATAGAGACAACGACAACGATGGCAACAATTGTCAAGGTAGAGATGGTGGCTGGTAGTGACGGTGGTGGTGGAGGAGGTAGTCACGGTGGTGTTAATGGTGATGATAGCTGTCATGGTGGAGGTGCATGGTGGTGATGGTGGATGGAGCATCAGCTATGACGGGGGTGGCGGGAGATGCAAGAGAAGGAGGAGGTAGTGGAAGTTGTGAAGGAGGAGGAGGTACTAGTTGTGGCGTGGCATGGAGGGTGAAATAAGATAAGTGAAACAACGATAAATGAGACTAAGGGTATGTTTGGCTCAATGGAGGGGAGGGATGCATTTTAATGTAGGGGAGGAGAGGGAGGGTTTGAGAATAATTTTATTTTATCTTATTTGGATGAATAAAAAGGGAGGGGAGAGGAGGGATTTTAATTATGTGAAAAAGGCAATAAAAAATAAAGGATACTAGTTTTTAAGTGTAATATATAAAGGAGAATTGGTATTTGTCATGTAATAAAACAATTTTACCTGCAACTTTCAAAATGTGTATATTAGTTTATTTTTCTTATTAAAAATATGTATAGAACGGTAAAAAATATAATACAATATGATAATAATAATAATATATAACACAAATCTAACAGGGAGACAATCTAAATATATTATAAAAGAGTAAAAATTATGTGCATGTTAATTAATAGAAACCAAAATATAACATTTTCCCTCCAAATTCCTCCCAATTTTAGAGGAGAGGGTTAGTAGGGGAAGGGAGGGAAAATCTTAGGGTATGTTTGAATCAATAGAGGGAAGGGGAAGGGAGGTCTTTTCACGCAGGGGAGGGGAGGGGAAGGGAGGGTTTGAGAATAGTTTTGTTTTACCTTATTTAGATGGATTAAAAAAGAGGGAAGGGGAGAGGTTTTAATAATGTAAAAAAAAGATAATTAACAACACAAGAATATAATCAATAAAAAAATAAAATAGACACTAGTCAATATAAAAGTTTTTAAAGTGTAACATATAAAGGAGAATTAATATTTGTCATGCAATAAAAAATTTTTGCCTACAACTTTTAAAATGTGTGTATTAATTTTTTTCTTATTAAAAATATTTATAGAGTTACAATACAGTATGATACTAACAATGTATAACGTAAATCTAAAAAAGAGACAACCTAGATATATTCAAAAAGAGTAAAAATCATGTGCATGTTAATTAATAAAAACCAAAATATAACATTTTCCCTCTAAATTCCCCCAATTTTGGAGGGGGTTAGGAGAGGGAGGGAAGATTTTCCCTCCCCTTCTAAAATTTTTTGCTATTCAAATAAGAGGAGGGGGCAAAATCCCCCAATTCCCCTCCCCTCCCCTCCTACCAAACAAACCCTTAAAAAAATTTCCCTTCCCTTTTAAATTTTTTTGTTATATAAATAAAGGGATGAGGCAAAATCCCCTAATTTCCTTTCCCCCTACCCTCCCCTCATATCAAACAGACCCTAAATGGTAACTTGAACTTTTTCAACCATTCAATGAGGTGGTAATGAATATTCGTAGTGATATAAATGTGAATTACCAATTTTTTAGTAATTATTATTTCCATAGTAAACTCTATTACTAAGCTAAGGTGTAACCAGACACTCATATCTTAGTAATTTAATGTGGTTGAATCAAACTTATTTATAAAGTATTCCAAAAACACCAACTTATATTTATTATAAATTACTAACTTCCTTAATCTATAAAAACTATTCAACTAGCTAGCTAGCTCTTATAGTAAGAATTAGGGATAGTACTATATTATTTCATACAAATATCAACTCATAAGATAAAATTTATATCGAGACTTACTATTGATAAGTGTATTCATCAACTGATATTTATTTTTAATGGCACATGTTTAATTCATCAACTATTGATAAGCGATGGAGTTTATGTTATTCATAATTCATAATTCATAATTAATATAATATTGAGTTCATCCTAGTTCAGTTTTGTAATCTGTACACTTTTTTTAAAATTATATAAGTCTGGCATGGCGAAAAAATGATGAGACAAAACCATAAAAACAACCCAATGTAATGCTAATCAAATACACCAAGTTGAAATGCTAAGCATATCTTTCTATATATAAGCAAGACATGTTGCCTCAAGATCTGTAACTTTTTAAAAGAAAAAAAATAGCAATATAGTTCAACTCAAGTTTTTTTTAAAAAAAAATAAAAAATAAATCAAACAATCAAGGCTAACATGTAATGCTATCAATTAGTTGTCAAATTTGTCACCAAATTAAAAAAAGTGTGTCTTATGGAAATAATAGATGATTTTACCCGATACTCACGGGGTTGAATATTCACTCAGAATAATTACCATTCCAGTGAAAAAGTATGGGATGATCGCTTATCAATTACTATCAATTATCATTGTCCTACCTTTATTATTTCTTATTTTGTCTCCTCCAAACTTTTTATTTCTGGCTTATGTTCATTCATCAATCATCATTGTGTGCGCACGCGCACAGCTGATATTTTTTTGAAAAAAGAAAAACGAATTCAATTTATGAGTTCAATTGAAATAAATAATCGAATTTATATTTATAGTGTGGGATATAAAGTCGTGGGTTTGTTAACTACATATTTGTTGTGTTCTATTTGTTTTATTTTTCCAGGGACAGTTGGTATTTTGACGATAGAAGTGATGATTGAATGAATGTCATACAATCCAAGGAAAAAAAAAGAAAAGAATATCATAAATCATAAATTCCCAGAAGGAAGAAAATTAGGGTGCCAAGTCCAATTAAAACTTTAAAAGTGACACATCATATCATATCATACCACTTCATTCTCATTCTCCCTCCCCAATATTGCTAAGAAGGGAAAAATAAGGAAAATTACTATGAAGTCCTCACGAAGCAAAATAATTATTAAAAAGTCTCATAACAAATTACTAACACAGAGTTAAAGTCATTTTCTAATGAAACTCACTCCCTCCATTCCTTAATATAACACATATGTATGAAATTTATTTTAATCTTAAATATAATATATAGTTTTTATAATTATCAATATCTTTTTAATTTATCTTTATGGAGTTGATTTTAATCTTAAATATAAGTTACTCCCTCCGGTCCTAAATATATGATCCATTTTTGTGTACAAAAATAGATCTTATATTTAGAACCGGAGGGAGTATAATTTTTATGTTTGTTAATATTCTCCTAATTTACCTCTATTAATGTTGAATCAACAATAATTAAGAAAAACAATAATGATAGAATTAAAAAAATGGCTAAGACGTTTTAAAAAATACATATATACCATATCAATTCACCAAGTGACTTTTTAAATTTACTCAAATTAAGTAAAATATCTTATAGATACTTCCTCCGTTCCTATTTATAAGGATTTTTTTAGAGAATCCTAGAAAATCTTAAGAAAGTTAATTACATTACTTTAAGACATTAAAATTTGTCATTTTTCTTCAAATTATATTGTTTGACTTATGAACTACAATATAATGTAATAAAACACAACATATGATATTATTAAGTAATATAATTAGCTTTCTTATAATTTTTTTAAAATTTTTTAAAAAGTCATTGGAGTCTTATAAATAGCAATAGTGAATATTAAAAGTTATATGGGGTACCAATTACATGTTGATAACTTGCTTTGAAGACTCTATGTGATCACATATTTTATTTATTGGGACTTTGATTGATTTTTTAAAAGAAAATATACAAGTAAAGTCATATAAAGTGGTTGGAGTTTTGAAAGAGCCAAGGCGGGCAAGTAGTTGAACAACGTAACATACCACTTCATTCAGGTCCATTACGGGGTTAGAAAATAGTCACCATCAAACCCCACAAGATGACAAATCAAAATCACACTCCATATCCACTTGAAACGACCCACAAAACTTAAAGGTACGATATTAGATGAAGCAGCTAGCCAACTGAACTGAATATGTAAATTAAAGTACATTTATTCATTCACTCTATAAACACACAACAAATATATATATATATATATAACATTTATTTGTACTTGAAGGAACATGCATGTTAAAGGCAAAGGGAGGAGGAAAATGGCAGAGAGGTGTACGGAAAGGGGGAAAAAAAAGAAAAACATGAATAATCAGAGGTCTCGAAGTTGCCTAAGATTCATAGGAGAGATGTATCTCTTGTCTCCATCCAGAAGTTGTTTGGCGAGTATTAGGTTTGCAGCTTCGCTGGGATGATAAGGATCCCAGAACACATGCTTGTACCTATCTGAACACATGCTCGATGCTGGTCCACACGGAATTATACCTGCAAATTGGCCCCCATTTCCACAGCACGCTTGACTCGCCGTTACAAACCCTGCATTCACCATTAACAATAATTACCAACTCTCCACTCTCTCACCCAATTCAATATAACGGTTCCCAGAGTATTAAAAAAAATAATAATAATGTCAAGGTTTTTTTTTTTCCTTATTATCATCAGAGATTCGGTTTGGGGGTTTGTTGTTGTTTCTTCCAATACCAGTGTTTTTTTAGGACTCCAACTCAAGATTTTGAGGGATATAACTGAACTTTACACCACCATGCCAATTCTTGCTGACACGTAAGAGTCATCGTTTCTTTATCGTTTAATGAGGTAGCATCTTGGATTAAATGGAATTTAAGTCAGCGTTTTGAAGTTTTATGGGTACGATGGTCAGTATATTTTACAATTCTTTATCGACAATTGTGGATTAACAGAAATGCGGGAGTATTTCAAGATAAAGCTGTGGGTGTTATTCAGATCCAAGCACAAGTATGGGCTCAAGTGAGATGGTCCAATTGTCATTTGGTGAGTAACACTGATCCTGGGACTAT
>JBAGKO010000002.1:1281019-1291424 GCA_037177275.1 Acacia concinna | reverse complement strand
GTAAAATCTGTGTCTCCTTTATCTTCATTATTATTTTCTCAAATTATCAATTGTGTTTTTGTTCTATCCGACGATCCTATTCCACAACAATTTATAGTCATTGTCTGTTGTTTGAGTAAAAGAATAAAGAAGTATGACTCTGAAAGTAAGGATTCCCCATATTAAACCAGACCTTTTGCTTTGTTTACCTCTTATTTGCTCGCACTTCTGTTTTTCACTTTCTCATCATATACATACACCATTTGGTTGTCTAGCCGCAATTGACATCGGCAAAGTGGATTCACAGCAATATGATTTCCATACAATTGAAGCAGCCACGAACAACTTCTCCGCAGATAACAGGATTGGTAGCAGTGGCGGATTTGGAGAAATTTACAAGGTATCATGGTTTGTGTGCTTTCTTGGTTTTTAACATGAAGCAAATTTGGCAATTCCATACTTATATGTTGACTTCATGTTTAAAATTCAGGGCATGCTTCCGAATGGACAAGAAATTGCTGCAAATAGGCTCTGTGATACTATAAGCTATAAACAAGGTATAGAAGAATTTAAGAATGAAGTAGAGGTGCATGCCAATCTACAATATAAAAATTTAGTGAGAATTCTGGGTTTTTGTGTGAAAGAACAACAAAAGATAATTATTTATGAATATGTGCCCAACAATTAATAGTCTCAGTCACATTCTCTTGGTAAGTTCCTCTGTATCAACTTTGCATATTTCGCACTTAACATATATTTGATTTTAATTTTTGAACTTTTTCTCATTATGGTTGAGATTATAATGATGGAAGCTTTGCTTCACTTTTATTTTTGAATCAATTTATGTTTCTCTTATTTGATATTTATAAGTTTTTTTAATGTGTTGTAAACCTTGAAATGCAAAAACAACTTGATTGGGCAAAGCTTTATAAGATTGTCAAGGAATTGCTTGAGGCGTACAATATTTTCATGAAGATTTATAGCTTAGAATTGTGCATCATGATATTAAACCTTGGAATATATTATTGGATAATGATATGAATCCAAAAATCACAAATTTTAGTTTGGCAACAATTTTTAACACTAACCAAACTCAAGGAAGTAGTGGTCCCATTATTCGAACAATGTAAGATCAAATTCACATATCCCTGCAATCTTATTCAGATCTCTTGGCATCTTCTCTTAAACAAAGAAAGGATTTCCACCAGAACAAATTTTTGGGTAATGTTCCTTATACTTACAATTCTCTTGTGTTGATATAATGTTTCAGTGGTTATATGTCTCATACATACCAAAGGGAAGGACAGCCTTCTCTTAAGCCTGAAGTGTATAGCTTCAGCATCATTCTATTAGGGATTATAAGTGGAAAAAGGTGCATCGATGTAATGTAGGATGATGAGGTCATGCTGAGCCTTGTGAGTATATTAAGCACTACTCTCTTTGATTTGATTCAAACGGATCATATGGTTATTGTAAAAAGGACAAATAGTTAACGACATATTGATATAGGCATGGAGACTTTGGGAGGAAGGAGAGGCCTTGGAGTTGGTGAACCCCACAATAAGAGAAAGTTGTAATCCAAATGAAGTAATGAGATGCATTCACATTGCTCTGTTGTATGTTCGATATGATCCAGCACATAGACCTTCAATGTCTTCTATAATTCTTATGCTTGAAAGTTATCCTCTGACTCTGCCATCTCCTTCAAAGTACCCTTCAAAACTCGACCAGTTAAAAGAAGTAGAAGAAGACGAACTTTCCACCTTGAGCATGGAATCTATATAGTGATACAATTAATGCAATAAAGGAGGATGATCTTGGGATGGTGACAATAATCTTGAGCTAGCCATCCAAATTCACGACTAGTAAGGATCCTCAATATGGCTCACCACTAAAAACTTCTTCATCCCGTTTGAGAAAAATAATATATAAAGATAGATACGAAATGATGATTTTTCCGTCGTGTATGTATGTTTGTGTATGCATATAAATAAAATAAAAAAAATCATCGATTTTAAAGGTGTTTATTTTTTTAATGTTAAAAGTTGTTTGTTTAAACATGTAGTCTGAAAACATTAGTGATAATTTTAAGAAGAAAACTAAAATTTTTAAAGTTTAAGAATGGCAGTGTTGTCTCCTCTAGCACTTACCTGCTAGCGCTTATTTTAAAGGGAGTCACTCTGATCCTCCCTATTTTGAGCTTTTAATTCATTGTATGTTAAAAAGTTGATTTTGCCACCTTGTCGTCCTTTGCTAGTTCTTTTTTATGAGATTATTTGAGTAGGTCAAATTTAAGGACGTCAAGCTTAATTTGAAGGAACTCTCCTAAAGAGAACGTTTTCTGCATTCATATGGATTCAAATCGGAGGGCTCATCACTTTTAGTATTGATGGTTTTAATAGATCCACTCTGGCTTCAAAACATGTGCTTCAACCTATTTTTTGTGCAATATTATTAGTAACCAAGAATGATAATTGCTGCTTCAAAAGAAATACCAGAGAAATCACTTATTGAAATGATAAATGTCATTTCTTCTTTTAAACAGAATAAAAGCCTTGTATTAGGCCCTGTAGGTTTGTGGCTTGTTGACTAGTGTGTGCTTTGCATTAAACTGCCATGAATAGGCAAATAATGCTCTCATAAATAATTAATAATAAACAACCAATACCGCGAGGCACATATACAGTCAGTAGTTTATAAGCATATATACTCTTATATCCTGGTGCAATTAATCTCCAAAGAATTTGAAACTTCATGTGATCATGAGCAACCTACCTCATTGTTAAAACTTGGGTTAAGGTGTTAAAATGACCACCAACTCTTATAAAAAGTGTAACTCTAACTAAAAACTTTTTTATGTCTAAAAATAACCATAAAGTAGATAAATAGGAGCAATATGTTAAACCACTCAGACGTCCGTTATCTCTCTCTAAACTAGTGAAAACATGGAGTCTACTTGGCATTTATTAACTGAATTGATGTGGCAAGTGGGGGAGGTAAATGGGTTTATCTTTTATAATTAATAAATGGGACACCTACCCCCTTCCTCTTCATGGGTTTTGCAGCAAAGAAGATAAGGACGAAGGCAACAGACGGTGACAGTGAATGGATTGGTCATGGCAATGGACGTCGACGATGTTGACCCTCTCGATATGTTCGGCGATGTACTTATCTGCGCCGATCACAAGCTCGCTGACGCCGATTTTATCAACTCCTTCAAGGATGATTTCGATGATTTTGATATCAACTGATCCCCACTCCATCTTGCTTGTCATCTAGCTTGATTTTCAAAGTTTAGCTGAAAAAGAAAGGGGCCAAGGAGAAGAAGAAAGGTAATATCCAGGATTTTCAATCAAAACTCATGTTCTTGATTACTTTTTTTTCCCTGTCGAAATACATGGGCTCAAATAATTAAATGGTTTCTTCTTTGTACATTCCATATCAAAATCAGTGAGGCGTCGTAAATTTTTTGTTTGTGATAGTAAGTGAAAGCAAGAGAGTAGGAACAAAGAAGAAGAATCAAAATATGCAACATGAGAGAGAGAGGGGCGCTGGGATTTCTGCAGATTTTAATTAAAAAAACCTATAAATTCTAGGTTTGGGATTTGAGGTTTTGTTCACGATTCCTACTCTGGGATTTCTCTTCACGATTTCTACTTTGGGGGATTTCTCTTGGGAAATCTGTCGGATCTCTCTTCGCGTTTATGGCCCTTTCTCTTTGCGATTTCCTTTTTTTGAATAAGCAAGGCAAACTTTAATCTTCACATATTGATGCACAATAGGCACCTATATTACAATTTGGATGAAGTCCTAACAGAATCCAAAAGGTCCTCCTGAAGCCAAACCAAGCATGAATCTGAAGGCATTGGTAGAAAGTATTTGGGATATAGGGTTTTTACTTTCTCTTTTATTTATTTCTTACAAATTAATAAAACTTCATCGGACTCAACAATTTAGTCAACCATCATATGTCCAAATCAACAACCCTGTCATCAGTCTTTTGACTCAACATGACGGACGTTAGAGTGGTTTAACATATTACACCTATTTACCTAATTTATGGTTATTTTTAGACTAAATGAAGTTTTAAGTTAGAATTACACTTTTTTAAGAATTAGTGATTATTTTAACACGTTAACCCTATAATTTAAGACGGAAGGAGGGAGTACATGGTAATACTTGCCCAAAAAGAGAATTACAGAAATCATATGGAAGGAGATTAGCACCTCCCTTGCACTTCGTTCTCGCACACCCCATTAGTTTAGGGGATCCCACCCCTTTTTTTTTTTTTCCTTCTCTTTAATGATGGATTGGGTGCCAAGAAACCCTCTTTGCCAAGGAGAGATTCCTTATCCAAATTATACAGCTCTTACTCAGAATTTTTTATTACACACATAATCCAAAGCTGTATTAAATCATTTTGTTACTTTCATAGTGACCTGCGCTCATGACAGTTAGACATTGCATTATTGCTTCTTCTTTTTTTTGCCAAAGACATTGCATTATTGCAGAAAGTCAAACGGACGCACCATAGGAGAGAAAAAAGACAAGATGATCTTCCAAATTGCAAACTAAATCCCGGGAAAGGATCTCATCAAATGAACATCATTGTACTTCTCTATCTTCAGTCCTATCACATGGAGGATTCCTTCTCATTCTCAACAACCTTGATCATCAACTTGCTTGCCCTTCTGGTCTGCATCGTTATTTACTTCCTCAGGACATGGCTTACAGATGACACTAGGGCCTCTAAAGCCCCTCAAGCAGGAGGGGCGTTGCCTATTATTGGCCATCTTCATCTTTTCGGTAAGCATCAATTGTTACACCGAACACTAGCTTCCATGGCTGAAAAGTACGGACCAGCTTTTACCATAAAGATGGGTTCAAAAAAATTCCTCATATTGAGCAGTCGGGAAATGGCCAAAGAGTGCTTCACTGTACAAGATAGAGTCTTTTCCTCCAGACCTATCGTCACTGCTTCAAAGCTTCTAGGCTATGACTTTGCCATGTTTGGATTTGCGCCTTACGGCACTTACTGGCGTGAGATGAGAAAGTTAGCAACAGTTGAGCTTCTATCAAACCATAGGCTTGAAAAGTTAAAACACATGAGAACTTCTGAGGTGGAACTTGCAGTAAAAGAGCTCTACAATTTATGGTCAAGCCAGGGATGCCCAGAAAATGGGGTTTCCGTGGATATGAAACAATGGTTTGGGAATTTGTCTTTTAATGTTCTTCTAAGAATGGTGGCAGGTAAGAGATACTTCGGAGCAAGCTCTGAGGATCACGGTGAGGCACAGTACTGCCAGAAAGTGATTAGGGATTTAGTACATCTATTTGGTGTTCCTGTGATATCTGATGTAATCCCATTGCTTAAGTGGTGGGATGTGGATGGTGTTAAGAAGGAAATGAAGAAGACTGCTAAGAAATTGGACCTACTCATTGGTGAATGGTTGGAGGAACACAAACAGAGAAGACTATTAGGCGAGCCAGCCGCACGGGAAGAAGAAGACTTCATGGATGTGATGCTGAGGACCCTACAGGAAAACCCAATTCCTTTTTATGACTCTGATACTATTATCAAGTCTACTAGCTTGGTGAGTTTCTTGAATTCATTTTTCCTTGTCTGTGTTTTCTTCCTCTGATAATGATACTCACATAAATGGGCCACAGATAACTAGTATTACTAATTTAATGTGCTGCACCAGGAATCTGTACATGTTCTTTGAGAGCCTAAGTTCTTGTGCCATGTCTTTTGTAAAAAGGGTTAATAACACTGTTAATCTTTATAATTTGATTAAATTTTAGTTTCGTTTCAAATTGTTGGTTTTGATCACTAGTCCCTTTTAAGTTTTGGTCCCAATACTTAAACTCATACTAAATCCTTATAAAACTATAGCACTGGGCTAAAATTAAAATTTCATCAAACTATAGGAATCATTAATGTTATTAACCCTCATAAAAATCATGTTGACTTATGACTAGTTCTTGTGTCGCAGAATATGATAGCAGGAGCAGACTCCATAGTGGTTGCAATAACATGGGCTTTATGTCTAATACTGAACAATCCAAGAGTGTTGAAGAAGGCTCAAGACGAACTAGACATTCAAATAGGTAGAGAAAGACAAGTGAAAGAATCTGACATCAAGAACTTACCCTATCTACAAGCCATTGTGAAGGAATCCTTGCGTCTCTATCCTGCTGCTCCAATCATTAGTTTTCTTGAAGCAATAGAAGATTGCACGCTTTCCACCGGTTATCACGTTCCTGCAGGAACACAGCTGATGGTGAACTTGTGGAAAATACACCGTGACGAGCACACGTGGCCGGATCCTCATAGCTTCAAGCCTGAAAGATTCTTATCTAGTCACAAGGACATTGATGTGAAGGGCCAAAACTGTGAGCTTCTTCCATTTGGCTCAGGAAGGAGATCATGCCCTGGTATGTCATTAGGACTACATATGATGCATCTGACCTTGGCTACACTGTTGCATAGTTTTGAAATGTTCACTCCCTCTAACGAACCAGTTGACATGACTATGAGCACCGGTTTGACAAGTATAAAGGAAACCCCACTTGAGGTGTTTCTTGTTCCTCGTCTTAATTTCTAACTTAATGGATGTATTTCACTGAGTTTTTTAAGTAGATGGGGGGCTAAAGTGAAGGGTACTTTTTCTTTTGTTTGTGCCATTTAGGCATGGTATGATTGTTCTCATGGGGTTGTCATGTAAGCTTCTATATCTGCACTACCAGTTTAAGGGGAATAAAATCATTTTGTTTTTGTACTGCTCTGGGCTTAAATGTGGAACATAGTTTGTAGTGTTGCACTATAAATTAGGTCATATATGTAGAATACAAGATAATATTATTTTTCAACTTTAATTGATGTGAGTCATGTGAACTTTTCCAACGAATAATGTAAATAAAAAAAATCATGGAAGAATCACAATTCAAGAGTTGATTAGGAAATTTATATCAAACAAGAACCTGATTATTACCCAAATTTAACTTTTTTACAACTGATTTTTTTAATAAAATACTCCTTTAACAAAAAATGGAAACAAGAAGATAATTATCAAATTCATTTTCTCATCAAGAGCACTTAATCCACTAACCTTTTTGCTAAATTTATGGAATAATAGGGGCAACTGGAGGATTAAAACTTAAGAACAGAATAATGAGATGATATTTTTTAAAAAAATTGTCATGCATTCTATACCAATACAAGGTCACATTTTATAGCTTTGCCGGACCTAATATCAATTTAATCATCCTCTCGTTTCGATTGTAGCTCTTCTCATAAATTGCAAAATTGGATGAAGTCTTAACCATCCATCTTGAAATCACCTTCCTTCCACTCGCAAAAAGTGAATGAAATGACCAAATCGCAATTCAAAAGAATCAAAACCAAAGAAATATATACACATAAACGATATAATCCACAATTTCACGTTCGTACTACTCTGCTTTCAATGTCTTCTTGATCCCAATTGTCTTAGAGACGAAGATCTGCGGTAAACTTCTGTACTATTACGACGCGATTGATGCTGATGAACGTGTGATTGCTCTGACACTCGCCAAGTCTTCACCGACTTGTCCAAACTCCCACTGTACAGAATCCACCTCCGCTCGTTGCACATAGCCGCGTGATCTTTCTCCACCGCCAGACACTTCACCGGCCCTGTGTGGCTGTTCAGAATCGACATACAATGGTGCTCTCCGTTCAACGACCTTTTCCACACACAAATCGACGCATCAGCAGATCCACTGAACAAGAGACTCTGTGCCGTAGCTAAGCACAGAACCGATAATTTATGGCCCCTCAAAACGCCGCCGTGAGATAGACTCCGATCCCACTCCCAGTAATTCACTAACCCATCGGACGAACCACAATACAGAACGTTCCCTTCTGGATTTATTGCCAATGCTGTTATCGCACTCTCTTGCTTCATCAATACACTTGAAAAAGAATGCTTAGTTCCTTTTCCTTGTACTTCCCTCCGCCATACCTTCACCGTGCCGTCGGCCGAACCGGTGAACACCAATCCGTCGAATCCCAGAACCAAAGCGTTAACGGCGTCGTCGTGAGCGGTTACGGATTCTAGGCATTTATAGTTCGATGCTCGCCACACTTTGAACGTTTTATCCCAAGAAGCAGAGTAAATGAGGGAGCAATCTCCTGTCATGCAGAGGCACGAGATGGCGTCGTAGTGCTTGATCCAGAGCTTGCTCCGATGTCTTTTGTCTTGAGTTTCTACGTAATTTCTGGGTTTTGTTGCGCATTTTATGTAGTTCCTTAGAGTTGGTATGGTGTTCATTCGCTTGTACAGGGTTTGATCCTTGCCGGAGACTTTCCAGACTCGAATCTTTCCGTCTTGATGACCGGTGAGGATTCTTTCTCCGGCAATCACGATGGCTTTTACCAAACCACTATTCGCTTTAAACCCGGCAAATTCCTTGTGGTCCTTCCACACCCGAATGTTCTTGCTATCGGATCCTGTATACAACAAATCCTTGCATGCCGCAAGCGAGTATATATTGCCTTCTTGACGGATTAACGAGCCCAATAAAACACTGTTCGAGAAGCTCTCTTCCATGTGAGCTGCAGTAGAAGGAGAATAAGCATCATCAAAGTGAGATAACCATGGAGATTTGGAGAGAGGAGAAGAAGATTGGTCCCATGGATCTACTGTCAGCGAACGATATTGACCAAGACGATCTACAATAAGATTATTGCTTTCTCTTGGATACTGATGATCCGAGTTATGATCATTTGTCCCTTCGGAGAAGACACGACCTTTTCTTGTTGAGCCTATCATCATAATTTATTATATCCCTCCTCTGCTCGCATATGCACGCAAGAAGCAAGAAAGTTTTTGCAGTAGAATGATTATGATTAAACAAAATCAAAACTGTCAATGAGGTCAAAGGGCAAAGGTAGGGGAAAAAGGCTTTTGATCATTCAACAGGGAGGAAGATGAATCACTGCTTTTAGAGGAAAGGATGATTTGATTTTAATCTGTTACAAAACCGCAAAAGTTGTTGGTGTGATTGTATTGAAGGGCGTCCATTTTTAGCCTACTACGAATAGAATCGCAGCAAGGATTTGTTTGTCACATCTGGCACATCAAATAATATGATCATTATTGGTTATCTGGTTCTAAAAAACATTTTAGCTAAACGGTAAACAATATTCTCCGTAGTTATTCTCTCTATTCAAGCCATGAGTATTTGACTAAAATTACAGCTTGCTGCTTTCGCCCATTCTTTACTTTCTCATGTTTTTTTATTTTTTTTTACTCCCCGTGGTCCTTATTATTATTTTTTTATCTTTAATCATCTGGTATCCGGCGCTTTTTCTGAATCCTAATTATTTTTAGATATCCGAGGGGTAGTTTGCTCCTACCAAGTAATTATCGCGGTTGCATACCCAAGACTCGAACACAAGACACCTAATTAAGCTAGCACAACCTCGAACAAATTGAATTAAGCACTTAGTGGTAAACATGGTCCTTATTATAAAGCACCAATTAACCATTGTATTTAGTCCTATTTATAAGGTACTTGTAAGCTTCCAATGTGTATTAAATTTATTTTTCCATGTCTGCCTGTATTTAATAAGGTTAGTAGGAGAGAGTAATAATTAATATGGTCTTTGAGTTTAATATAGTTAGCAAGGGTAATATTAGAAATCATTTAAATTTTAAGTTAACTTAAATGCTTTTAATTAATTTTATTGGTTTGTGAGAATTAGTAATTGGAGTCTTATAATAAGGATTAAAGGAAGTATCCAGGATATTAACTAACTCTATGTAATGGGTTCATTTTACTCTAATTACCTTAATGACACTTGCTCATTCTAAAAGAAATATATTCTTTATAATTGGTAACTAAATCCCAATGATCTCTACCATTTTTTTACAGCTCTTCATTAGTATATGTGGGATTTGGTTTCTCTGGAACTTATATAAAAAGAAAGGATGATCGTATTAAACAACAAACCTTTTCAAATTGAAAATACTACTTTTTTTTTTTTTTGCCATTGAAAATACTACTATTACTCAAACGATGCTACAATACTACAAGAGAATGGAGTGCCCCAAATATGTTTATGGGCTACATGAAAAAATAAAGTAACTTACTCTTGTTATGGGAAAAAAAACATGAGATTGATATGTGAGAGATGGGGAAAGACAACAGTTGAGGAAGAATATGACGAGGAGTTTTCATTCATTTTACTGTTTCAAATATGTCTACATTACCTTCATTTATTGGACCTCAATATTAAAAACAAACCTAAAAAGTTATAAGTAGATAAATAAGAGAATTAAACAATATAATTATACAATTAGAGGTTTTTTTAATAAAATATAATAGTAAAAATAATTATTTAATAAAATATGATACTTTACAAAATATTTAGTGAAAT
>JBAGKO010000002.1:1246132-1274318 GCA_037177275.1 Acacia concinna | reverse complement strand
TGTTTGAGTGTTCGAGTTCCCATGAAAATTTTTATACATCCAATTCACCCCCCTCTTGGGTGAAACGCTTGCTCTTTCATCATAAACACATTAAGTATAAATCCATTGAATGAATTGCATGCATTTGGAGATATTCAAGAATCAAATACCTGATCTATGAAATAGATTACATTAAGTAGTCTATGTGAGGTATTGTCTAATGATGAAATTTAAGATAGAGTTTGTTGTCTTAAGTTGGTACCAAGTCATATGAGACTAACAAACATTCAAGAAGGAACCGAATAAACATTTAAGGTTTATTCATAAAGTTTGTACCCATTAAATAAGGGTGTTGCATGTAATACATGGAAGATAATACTTGATTAAAGAGGACTTATTGCCATGATTCTTGCAGCATAACCTTAATTAATCTTGACAGGGCAACTGACATGCGGTTATGGGCCAATTGGGAGAATGTTAGATAGTTTATTATATATTATCACATTTATTAGTTACTATTTTAGAAAATAATTAAAATATCATTAAGTGTGGCCCATAAGTCAAATTTAGGCCCAATCAAGATTATGGTTTTGTTATTGGCTATTTATATGTAATTTCTGATGGTGAAAATACATGAACACATACGACCAATAATTTTACAGAGCATTAGAGGAAACCGTGAACTGCTCTCTTGAGGTTCCCTCACTAGTGACAGCAGAAAACCAGTCACCTTCACTGTACCCTACAACTAGTCAGAAGCAACCTGCCATATTTTTCTTCTGATTTGTATATGTTTTGTAGATCTATCACATCGGAGTTTGTGAGTTCTCTTCGGATTAGAGATTAACAAATGGCAAAAGGTATTTTAAGTCTTCTGTTGTTATTTGTTATTAGAAAACTTATGCTTCTATATTTGATTATTAATAGTAAGATTGAGTTTTTGCCTACAATATGAACCAGAAGTTCATCATATTTTGCATTAATGGAATATTGAATAATATATGCTAGATGAAGTTACTGACCTAAATGAGAATTACTAAGTTTATATTCTAGTTGAAATTGCTCATGTTAGTATAAATGAAAATGAGACATGCCTGAAACATAAGAGAATAATCAATTCCAAAAGACAAGATAAATGAGCAAATAATCAAGATGATCATATTGAGGAGGCAAGTACTCCATAAGAGGTTATGACATAACTAATTGCAAAAACCTCAAAAAAATTTTAAGTACTTAAAAGCAATAAAGAGATCTCAATGAATTATGTCATATAAAAAATGGAACCGAAAAAGATAAAGTTTTCGATAACAATTTTGAAAATGATATCATGATGATTAAATGAAGATCTTATTTAGAGATAAGTCATAAAAAGTAGACACAATGGTGATTGGCCAAAAGAAAAAGTAAAAAGGGAAAAAACATGATAAATAATGTTCTTCCAATATGTGAGAAATATGGACTAATAGTCCAACATTTGAAATATTAAGTTATTTAAGGTGTATGAATTTTCGTGTGAAAATAAAGATTTTCACAAAAGTCTAAAAAGAATTATGGTAAAGTATACCATTTGGTGGTGAATACTATAATTATTTTATATATTATTAGTTTGGGAGTATATTCAAACAAAATATTGCATCTATTAGATATCGTTTTGAATGTATGGTTATAGATAATGAAGTTTATATGAGAATTCTTGAAATATTCAAAATACTAGAATAATGTCTAAGAAAAGTATTCAATATGAATATTATATGGATTAAAATGATTTAAATTTGATATTAAAAAAAGAATAATTTTACAGATTAAGTTATTGCAAACCTTGATAATTTTAAAAATCATATATTTTTGCTATGATGATTTTTACTTAAAAAATATATTGAATTTAATGGTTCGGAAGTTCATTATATTTGACGAGAATATTTATGCTAATATTATATTTATTATAATTATATTTGTGAAGTTTAGTTTGTAGGTATATATAAGAATGTGGCATACATTGATTTTTTTTAACATATCCAGAAGATGTATTAGAGCGATATATTTCAACAAAACATTTGGTGACAATGCATCACTCATAACTTGGTGGCTAAAAGAAAGATATGCTCGAAAATATATTGGAAGTGATGTTATGATCAGGGGGAGTAAAATTGATGTTGCTATGAAGGAGAGTAGATATAATATTATCATGAAGGGGAGTCGGCACCATACTGCACTCTTTTCCTTAACCAAGGTTTTGCTCCACTGGATTTTTTTGATAAGGTTTTTAACGAGGCAACTTCAATATGTATTATGTACTTTTTTTCCTTCACTAGGTTTTTGTCTTATTGGACTTTTCCTAGTAAAGTTTTAATGAGGCGTAATATTTGTTCATAAATAACCAAGGGAGAGTGTTGTAAAAATTATAGAATGTGGATGTTTATAAACTCCCAACTCTTGATATTTCATATGCTTTACTCCATGATGTCCCTATTGAATAGTTTTTAGGAGTTTTTATATTCATAATTCAAAGGTTAGAATTTGTGTACTCATGATAATTGAACTTCCTATTCACTTTATGTAACTCTTGGTTGATGATGAAGGCTTATAAATAGAGACTACACTTTTGAGTATAAAAAATGAATAAGATATTGCTATCTTTCTCTCTAATTCTCTCTTCATCTCTTTCATTTTGTCTCTTGTACTTCGTAATTTTATAACAAAATATATATTTTAAATAAATATTAAAAAATTAAATTAAATAACATTTAAACGTTTTAAAAGTAGAGAGGAGATTAGAAAAGGGCAATAAAATTATTTTACCAATATTTTGTAATCCTATATTAGATTAACAATTTAATTTAAAATTGGTTGAATTTAGGGAGAATTCCATTTAAATAACATTTAAATTTTAAAATCTTAAATCAATCTTGCTACCTATAAGAGTAATAGGATTATCTAAACTTGTAATGCAATTAACAACTCAATTTTATAGAAAATCACTAATTTAAAATTTTAAAATTAAAAAAAAATTAAATGGAATTCCCCTTTGAATTTAATTTGATTTAGAATTTTATTATTTTAAATGATTTCCCAACTAAAAATGAGCTTGCTTTTTTTTTTTTTTGGGTTTGGCCGGGTAAACCGTGACAATAAAAGGACTTCGGACACCGGTATGGTTCGTTAAGTTCCCGCCGATTCACTTCCAGACGCCCTGCACAACGATTTCATGCTGAAGCTACTTCGACTTTTAGAACCACTTCGAATTCAGCTTTTCCAGTAGAACTTGGATAAATATTCAGTGTTACCCAGTCCAAATCCTAATTAATGTCACTATGCCCTTACAACAAATCATCAGGCGGAGACTACTGTCTCTACTCCGGCCGTGGCTGCTGGAGGAACCTGAGTTCGATCTCAAATTAGGGTTCATCCAGTCTTTTGCGGTTTTGAATAATCTCCGCATTGATGTTTCAGTTCTCAACGAGCTCTTTGACGCGCCTGCTCTGTTATTTTTCAAGGATATCACAATGGAACGCCTGAGCGTTCGATTCTCGAACTGGTCTGCACCAGCCTTCTCAATCGAAGTTCAGGGAGTCCACGTTGTACTATCAATTGAGTAAGACCCTGATCACAGGTTTTTTTTTCTTTCAATCCTTTTATGTCTTGTTCCCGCTGCCTTCGTAGTTTGAACCTTAGTCAATATCTCCTAAAGGTGGCATTTTATATGTTACGTATAAGGAAGCCAGAGCAGGAAGGATGCTTGGGACGCTTGCGGACATCAAAGCATGATGACTCAGAAAATGTTAGGAAGAAGCTTTCGGCACTTGATCCAGAGGTAATTCTCTGAAAAACTATATACAAGTCGCGGTCCGATTTGTTGCATCTACGGTTTCTTTTGCTATTACATTAATTTCAAAGCTGTATAAGGGATATTCGCTACCCGTCGAAGTTCTCCATCAAAGCTGCTTTCAGTCAACAATGAAGCCTCGTCTATATTACTATTCTCGTGACAGACTTTCCGAATGTAAAATGCGTCACAAAAAAGAATTCCTTTTATAAAATTTGCTTGGTGCTTAAGTTGCTTCCCACGTTTGTTGGATTACTATGCTTCAAATCATATTCATTTGAACCTTTTCTGCTGAAAAAAGGTTTTCTGCCATGAAATGGCACTAAACGAGATGCCTGAAAACAAATGGAAACACTGAAAGTAGTTGGTTGGCTGCTTCTTTCTAACCTTCTAATTGCTTATAAAAACGTTGAAGTGTGGGAATTCAACTTGAAAATGAAAGTCCATTGGGTTTCTATGTTGTAGATTCACTAAAAAGGGTGAAAGGTCATTTGGGATGAACTCTATGCATTGTCATCTGATCTACTGATCCTAAGAGTTAGACATAATTAGGTTTATAATTTTTTATATCAAGCATCTTCAGGTGGAACAACTTTATTAAGATAACATCATTATGCGCATCATGGTAACATTTTGATGGATTTTAGGGTTGCGCTTTGCATCACCTCTTGGAGAGGATCTTGTTTGCTGCACCTTCAAGAAAGGATTTCTCAACATCACTTGTTAATCTTATTCTCAAACACTGTCATCTAGAGATACATCACATTCGTGTGGAGGTTCAGTTCCCTATCTTAAACAATGTGCTGATGTGTTTTGGGGAATTAGAGGAGTTTAATGCAAGGTCTAAGTTTCTGGATAATACATGTCTTACCAGAGGTCTTCTCAGTGCAATTTTTCTTCCAATGAATGAGAGCTCTTACTTAGTGAATGCCATTGGATTGAAGATTGGACTTAATGAGAAAGATTGCACAGATCGTGTTTTGCTTTCATCTGATCTGTGTACACACATCAAATTACATGATCTTCAGCTGGCTGATTGCACTATCTATTTTCCAGAACTGACTTTTTCATCCTTTCCAGATGACATTTTTATGTATCAAGCTCTTGAAAAACTGCTATCTTATAAGTACAATCATGCTCGAAATGCTAGAGAATTGTGGAGATTAGCTGCTAGCAGAATGGGCTACACTGTAATTCCCAGATTGTCATTGCATAGATTAGTTAGTGTTATTAGCCAGTGGATACGTTATATAAATGCTTATGAGAATCTCTTGCTGCTCATTGGATATTCTTCTGGCCTCTTATTGAATAGATCCATTTCTAAGAACTTCCCCATGTTGAGTTCTGCTAGACGCCACTGGAAGGTGATATCTGACACTGAGGAAAGGTTGCCCATTGAAGGCATAGCTTTGGCAAGGCGAGTAGCCCGTCATAGAGCCACAATGAAAGTTCAATCTGATGGTGAGAAACATTTGACTACAAGTCCTTTCAATTTCTTTCGCCCTCTTTTCCCCATAATGATACTTATATGGAAAGTGACATCAAAATTACTACAATATTTAGTAAATCTCTTATTTTTGAGAAAAGAAATTGTGAAAGATCCATATACTGATGGAGGTTTGGAAAAAACCATCAAATCTCCTAATCAAAGGCGTTGTTTCATTCTGAATGTTGGGAAACTGGTTTTAACAGTTTCCCAAACTAGTAGAATTCAACCATCTATATATGCGAAGCTACAGTCGCATACTGGGGTTGAATACACAGGTTTCCATTCAATAAGTTTTTGTATTGATGCTTTGTTATTCGTATCTGTTGAAGACATTTTTTATCAGAGAGTTTTTCTGTCTTGTGGGCTAATGAAGGTTATGCCTGTATCTGTTGAAGCATCATCAAGGTCAGGTAAAATGAATATGATTAGTGACTCACAGAAAGAGAATAGGAACGAAGGAATCAATGATATGGAATCAATTTTATGGGTTGAGCCAGCAAAACTATGTTTTCTTCCAGATGCTAACGATGCCCAGGATGAAGGTTCACGTGCTCTTCATGTGGAAAACTTTCTGGTAAACATTTGTTTGAGCTGGAAAGGACTTTGTGATAGATGTATTGAAAACGAGATGGTGTATTCTGAAAATCCATCTCTTCTCTGTAAATTTGAAAGATCATTCACATACCCAGGCATTAAGAATCCAGATTTTGGTTTTTCTGAATGTGGTTTGATTCTAGGAAAATTAAACTTAGTCTTGACTCATTATTCAGTATCATCAGTGTCTCTACTTCTTAGTCAGATGCAGCATTTTATTTGGCAAGAAGACAAGGGGAAAACATTACATGCTTCGAATTGTATGGATAAACTGGAAGGTTGTTGGGTTAACAAATTTGAGTATTACACCAAAGCAAGGATTATGACCTTGCTTGAAGTGCTTCCAGAGAAAAACTTTCAGCTTGGAGTATTTGTTGAAGGCCCGTCTGTAAGATTTGTACACAACAAGAAGGCTGATCCAGGTGGTCAAGAGATTAATGACATTGTTAGTCATAATTGTTTTGACTTGATTTTTGATTTCCATGAGATAGAAGTGGCTGTTGGTTCACCTTCGTTGTGTGGTGTTGCACCATTGGTAGATTTGCTGGGATTTGATGATGTTAAAGAAGAGTGTTTTAGGATGGAACCTCAGGCAATTGAAGTTCCTAAACCAGATTATGATAAATATGCATCATGGGGAAAGATTACATATGGTTGTTATCTTCGTCTAAATGGTTTAAATGTTTGTTTGAGGAAACCTACTGAAAGCCATCAATTTCCAGTTTTTGTAATGAAGCCAATCACGTTACAGATATCATCCACTAGGTAGGATGTTGTTTATAGGATGATGCTTTGATTTCATTATTTATGTCCTTGATGGTCTTCATTGGGTCTTATATCTTGACATTTTTTAATTGTTTTTCTGACTGTTAGCATGACATTTTAAATTATTTTTTTAATCAATGTCTGAAAAGTTATTAATGTTTCCTTGAGAAAATCCTATACACTTTAATTTTTATTTAAAAGTTCTTTAATTTTTAATTTATGTCCTTTACTTTGTAATCTCCACTGGGATATGGTGATTTATGGTCCTTCAATGTTTTTGCCTTAAAGTTAAATTATATGCAAATTTCCTAAGACCTCATTTGAGGTTGATCTTATCTCTTTGAGTTGATATTCGTTTTTCCTTTGTTTCTCTTTCCCTTTCTGTTTTCTTTTCTTTTCTTTTCTTTTCTATTTTTTTGGAGGATTTACGATATTCAACCGCTAACTTATTTTCTTTCTCCATGCATTCTTTTGTGGATAAAAAAATATTATATAAATGCTTGATTGTGCCAGAAGGTGCTGACTTGGGAATGGATAAAAAATAGAAAATCTTATCAATACGTTGCTTTTACACTGTGTGCCAACGTGTATTAGTCCCTTTTTTCAGTTTAATGAGAAAAAAAAATGAAGTTACAGCACCTATGTATACTTGATGTTCACTCTGAATAGCTTTCCTCTTTGGTTAATTTTGAGCAGGCTTATTATATTCCTATGTCAGTGCTGGGGTTGATATATGTTGCAGATAGAAAAAAAAGGTCATGAAAAAATTCAATGTTGATTGAGGGTTTGAAGTCTGATGCACAAATTTTATTAATTGGACAATTAGGAGGAAAGTATGTTCTCCCAAATTAGATCACGATAAAACAAACTATTACAATATAAGACAAATACAAAAAACATTCAAATGATTCTGAATATTAAGTTTGGAATTACCCCTTAGTTGGAAAGAAATCAGAAACTTCTAAAACTATCATGAGGACTGAAATTGGTGTTCATTTAACACACAAACCACTGGCGCCCCCCCCAACCCCCAAAAAAAAAAAAAAACCAAAAAAAGGCACCAAAACTCTTTCTCTTAATGGACGCTTAAGTTATGATTATCTGAACTCTGAAGTGTATTCTTGAGAGATAGAAGTTTCCACAGGTAATATGGCCATTACTTCATGTTGAAATTTGACGATAATTTGCTTTGTTTTTTCCTGGCCTTTGTATTTGCAATAGGTTTGTAATTACAAGTCCTTCCATTCCATAATTTAAAAATATGCCGTGCATATTTCTTCTTGTGATTGTGATTTGTGAGTTTTAAATTGATTTCTCAGGGAGTACATGTACTCTTTATGTACAACAGTTGCTTTTTCAGCTGCGTTTGGCATAATGGCTGGAGGACTAACCGTTCAGTTATTTTTGGATGAGTTGTATATGATCTATCAGGTAGTTTTTTACCGTAATGTTTATGTCAAATGATATATTGTGTACCTGACTGGATTTATTGTCCCTTAAGTACTAGGTATTAGAATATATTTAAAAGTCCCACATCAATTAGTTTGATATTGAATGGAAAATAAAGGCAAGGTAGGTCCTATCAATCGACCTAAGTTATTTTGATAGAAAAACAACCTCAACCTTTACCAATATCTAAAAATTCAACATTATCTGGAGCCATTCTATCAGTGGGACATCAAAAAGAAGAAGAATAAGAAAAATAGTAAAATTATGGGAACCAAATATATTGTTGCTAAATTGTAAGGACCAGACTTCATAATTTTTCATTATTGTGGTTAAAGGTTCCATTTTCTCTTTTACAGGCAGTTGCGAGTTTGTATGATGTGGTGTCTTGTCTTTTTAGAAGCTTTGAAGCTATTGATATTGTACATCTGAAAATCATGAAAGAAGAAGCATTACTTGCAGAACCTGAGAGGGGAGAGGGATCTATTGGAGGATTTCTGTTGACAAATTATAGCTGCCTGTTTTCAATTAATGGGAACTGCAGATTTAAGTCAGTGGATGTAATTCTTCATAAATCGAGGACAAAAGATAATATAGATAGTTGCATGAGAACTTTTAACTCTGTAACTGACAACTTTTTGGCTGAGAAAAATTTGCCTGATTATGGAATTTGGGTTTCTATTCAGCATACAACTCTTACAATATCTTGTGAAGAAGGAAAAGCAGATATTCTCACTGATTCATCAGGAATTATGCTTCTTGTCTTTGAATATGGGAACTCTGTTGGAAACGATGATAATCATGTTCTCCTTGAAAATTTGGTTTCGCAATCTGTTAATTGCTTACATGAAATATCTCTTTCTGACTGCAAATTTACTTTATACTTGGGTTCCCCTCAAAATGCCTCTTCAGGTAATGAGAGTGAAAAACTTCAAATTTATAGTCATGGTGGTAATATATCTGTGGGACGGGATGCTGATCAAGAAATCTGCTCTGAAAGATCCAATAATCAACCTCTCCACTTCGTTAAGGAAAGGGGGTCTGCTACAAACATTCGTACTCCATCTTCAGGAAGTTACTGGCTACTTAAAAGTGTTGCAGTAGATAATATTTTCATAGGAAGGTGTCAAATGAAGAATGATCTGATTCAAGCGCATCAATTGAATAAGTTTCTGACTTTTCTATCTATTGGTGGAGAATTTGAGTTGATCTCATTGGAAATTCTGGTAATGTGTCTGCTTTAGAGGAAATAAATGCGCTCTCTCTTATGCTTTTAACTGTAGCTTGAAGCCTTTCTATAAAATGAAGTTTTGAAATTCCACCTGTTGCATCTCAGCCTTTTTTGTCCTCATTTTTGTCGCTCATGTTAATTTTTAATTTCTTTCTCCTCTCAAGTGTTTTTCCCATGATAGGATATTTCGTTTTATTGTTAGCTTCTTTTTTGGAATCTGATTGGCCGGTCTGTTGCCTTGAGTCCCATTTGTGTATTTGCACTTGTTCCATTTTGAGAAGAATCAGGGAGAACATCATACTCTGATTTTTTTTTCTTCTAAACAAATTGAAGTTCATAAAAAGTTGTTCATACTGTTTTCTTATTTGTCGCACTTTCAAGCTATTACCTGTAAATGCCGTTATCTCAATATTTACAACATTTTATTTCATTCAGCCGAGTTATACATTTTATTGGGCAGGGCGGAGTGGTTCTTGAAACAACATCTTTAGCAGTGGTCACTGATTGTTATTCTTCATATCTTCATTGTATTTTAAGTCTTACCTCTGCTAGACGACAACATAATGGATTCATGATGGCTGAACATAGTGAAGCAAGCTATAATCTTCCTGCAGAGGATACTCAGGGGACTCTTAGCACGTCTCGTCAAGCTGAAAGTGGATTACCAAATACATTGGCCTTATCTTTGTCTCACTTTGCTCTTGTTTTTGTGCATGAAAATGAATCTGGTAAATTAATTTCTTCTTTAAGTGTGACACTGCATTGTAGCTTAGAAAAGTTAATCAAATGTTTAATCTGTTGATCCAGGTGAAATCCGAGAGATTTTAATTGAGGTTGACATCCACATGACACTTGAATCAGCAACTATTGGGAAGAAATTGACATTTGATATTTCTCATTTATCAATACTCTCTCAAGTTCTTCATTCAAGTGAGAAAGAAGGAACAGAAATCCCTCATTTTTCTTCAGTGACACCAGTGTTCTCATCTCATGATGCATCTGGAGATTCTCTTTCAGGATCTCAGAATCTAGATGAACTTAACTCTGTCAATGTTGCAAGTAGCTCAAGAGATTCTGTTCCCTCAAAAAGGTTTTATAATAATAGATCTGCTTCTGAGCTCCTTCATTCAAGTCATCAAAAGCCTATTTTGAAAGATGTAAGGGCATTTATGTCACTAGAGAGGCCAGAGAATGGTTCTTTACACTTGTCTCATGGTTGGTTAGGGAGTTGTTCTCTTCCAGGATTTGATATTACACTTTCTTTATCTGAAATACAGGTAATAATTTCTTCTGCTATTTAAAGTTTATCAGCAGTTGTCTGAGCGTTTTCGCCATTCTCACTCTGTTTTCATTATGCCAGACAATTGTGTCAATGACATCCTCATTTTATGGTACATCCAATCAGAAGACATCCAGAGAATTGAACAGAAATAATGGCGCTGCTAGGCAGGAATTTAACAATAGTTTTGAAGCAATAGTTCCTGATGGTACTTACAATCGCATTTTATAGTTTGGTTTGTTGTTTATTGGCAAATCACAGTAGTAATAAGTTGTGAACTTGTGTAGGAGCAATTGTTGCAATTCAAGATGTCGCCCAACATATGTATTTTACAGTTACAGGTGACGAAAGGAACTTAAGTATTGGTGGTACAATCCATTATTCTCTTGAAGGGGAAAGGGCTCTTTTCAGGGTATGAAATTTATTTTCCATACCTTAGTTAACTGACTTGTGAGCTATATACGTTTATATTACTGCAAAATTTCATTCATTTATGGTTCTATCTGATAACTAGTGCAGATTTCTCTACCCTTTCCCCCTGTGGTAAACAATTATTGAGTATTTTCAATTTTTTTATTATCTTTTTATGAATAAAAGGGAAACCTCTGGTTTAGGAACTCTTAAGTATTTATATTTCTAGTTTAGGAAAAATTAGTTAGACCAGTGGTTAGTTAAATATATATATGGTAAACTGATGACACTTAATAAGCAGAGATGTTATTTATGGCAAAAATTAGTTACAGTTTTCTTCTTTTTATGAACGGTAGAGGATATAGCAAAACTCTAATCTGTAGCTAATATTGTCTCAACTGAAACAAATGGAAAAGAAACAGCAAATGGAAATGGGTTCTCTGACTTTTGAGAGGTCAGAGGCTCCCCTTCCAAGAAGCCAGTCTATTCCTTGTCTTCTCTCCAGCTGCATGCAACTCTAGGCAACAGTATCTTCTCACCTATTGGGCATTGACCTGAGAAGCTTCACTTGGGTCCTCATCTTCATTATTCTTATGTTTCTTGGTAAGAAGCATTTTAGGTTTTGCTCGTTCCCACACCTGCTTAACCTGCCCACTAAGCCAATTGAAAACACATTGGCCCTCTGTAATTATGTTTTAGTACTGGTCTTGTTTGTCGTCCCTAAACAATAAATACATGTGCTGAGAATTCCTACATTGTAAAGGAGAAAAGTGTGGTAACTTGTGGGGCTTTCTCTGTGTTTCGGTTTATAAATTTGTCAGACTCTCAGTTAGAATGTTTTCATTAGCTACATTTCTTGGTAATGATTTAGAACCAGGAATCTAGTTCTTCTTGGGCTTGGCTAGAAGTTTATGTTTGCAAACAACCAAATTTTCTGAAACCATCTAGTCCACTTGTGAAAATACCATTTGAACTTCAGCGTTTGGATGGTCTGATTTTTGGTTGAGGATTACAATTGTCCTGTGTCTTTTGAAGCTTGGTTTTGAGATGAAGTTAAACATCACCTCATTTCTTCTCTGGTTGCACATACAACTGTTGGCGCTCTTGGTTGGGATGTCATCATTCTTATGGTTAATATTTATTGTCTAAATTTTCTGTAGGTTAAATACTGCATTGAAAGGAGATGGAAGTCGATGGTTTTGTGGTTTTCCTTGATATCATTGTATGCTAAGAATGACATGGGCGTGCCATTGAGATTGAATTGTAGGCCAGGATCATGTTTTGTTGATGTCTGCTATACTAATGATGGAGGATGTGCGCTTTGGCAAGCTCATCCTCTTCAGGATGATGATTCTGAAGGAGTTACTGAATGGGAGGGCTCTAGCCAACTGTTGAATGGAACCTTTTACCTTGTTAACAAAAAAAATGACTCTGGTGTTGCTTTTCTTGATGGTGTTCCAGAGTATGTGCAGAAACCTGGGAATCCAATGAAGTTCAAAGTTTTTAATGACCTTTCCGTTGCCCTTCATGGCATCGGGGCAGATAACTACCCTAGAATGGCTTCTCTGAATGATCCGCATATAAATGAAGAACATTTGGCATGGTTGAATGGGAAACTTCCTCAAATTGATATTAAAATGGAGAAAATTTCTGTGAATTTTGTTGATGAACTTCCAGGCACAAGAGATTGCTTCCCTCTTGTTCGTGCATGCATCAATAGTGCCCGACTTATAATACAGAGTCTTGCAACAAAATCCCGGATTATAAGCACGTCAAGTGCTGTGGCACATTATTTTGATGCTCAAAGAAATACATGGTTAGTTAGTTGTCCATTCTAACCGTAAACCTTTCTTTTTATGTGCAATATTTTTAGCTGTAATACTTTTCGTGATTTGTGATATTTCCTTGTGTTTTGTTTTTCTAGGGGAGAACTTCTTCGTCCTGTTGAAATGTGTCTTTTTTATCGAACTAAATTTCAAAGTCAGCTGTCAGAATATGCATCTCATTCTGTTCCTGTCAATTTTTATTGCAGAGCTAAAGAGGTTGTTAGAGCTATCTCTTATTTCTTGTTTCTTTACTTTCATTTGGGCATCATTTTACCATCTCCTAATATTTCTCATCATATTTACAGCTGAACTTATGCCTTTGCGAGCTATCATTGGATGTGCTTCTCTACATGATTGGGAAACTGAATCTGTCTGGTCCATATTCATTGCCAAGCTCCATATTTATGGCTAATTATTGCAAGGTTATATATCCAGTGCTTCTTTATAATTCTTAATAGCATGGCAAAAGAAGGACTCAACTGATTTTTATTTATTTTTTTCAGTAATTAAGTCTTTGCTTAATCTCATAATTTTGATAACTGTGCTTGTCTTCTCTTTTCTATCTTCCTTGTTTTCTTCTTCAAGATTTCTCAAGTCTAATCTGCTAATTATAATGGCCCTATCAAATTTGGAATTTTGATCAAATAACAATTGCTAGAATGGCAGGTGGAGAACCAGTCAGGCTTAAATCTTCTATTTCATTTCCATCAGCACAGGGTAACTGTAGCCAGAAAACAGTCTACCTCTGTTCTACTAAGGTATTAACGTGGATGACAACCATTGATGGTTTCCATGTATAACACAATGATAAATAAGACTGTTTAGTTGTTTTATACTGGAGAGTGTAGTTTACTCGCAAAGAATTCCTGTGGCAACACTAATTTGAATGTCATTTTCCTGCACATGTTGCTTCTGATTAATTATTTTCCAGTGATGTATTTCACAGCCACTTTGCTTTTGGATCTCATTGTTGATTATGGCCTCGTAATTTATGTGATGGCTGATATTGTTTGAGTAGGGAAGGTAGCTAATATCTGTCACCTATTAAAATAAATGTCAGTTATCTCTTATTGTATAAAATAGAGAAAAATTGAGAAAGAAGTTATGAACGATGAAGAATTAATTGTCTACACAAGAGTTATCAGCTTCTTTTTTAACCATCTTGTATCAATGGGATACTTTTAAATTTTAATGATCAGAGTAGAATTCTTATTTGATTAACTGATTGATAAATCGTGACTTTCATGTGACAGGAGGCTTTCTGATTTGACGGCTCAAGATTTAGATAATTCAGCCTCTGTTTCAATCCAACTTGCTGATTTTGGATCCTTGGTGACGACTTCTGTTCATCTTTCACTTTCACAATCATCCCTTGCTTGGAGAACGCGTGTAATGTCAATGGAAGGTCTCATGCTACCACTTTTTGTACATTTAATTGAAACATCATTAAATAGTCCTGTTATGAAGGCTTCTTATCAATTGATTTTCAATTCCCTCCTCCCTGTCTTCTAGACTATCTAGGAGTAGCAAAATATTTCTCATGAGCGTCACTATTGATTTAAGGGTAAAAAAAACCAACAAAAGGAATAAGAGTGACATAATATTTTGGCGTAATTATTGACATGCAATATAGCAGAGTTGTACGTTCTTAGAGTAACACAACCTCAAAAATATCTGTCTTCATTTTTATTAATCTTTTTAAACTGTTTCCAATCTTAAGATCTTGTAACTTCTGACAAGGAAAACTTATCCTTGTTTGCCATTGAACAGGTTCAAGAACATATCCTGGTCCGTTTCTTGTGGTTAACATTTCAAGAAAATTAGAGGTATCTTCACGCCATTGTATACTGCAATTTCACTCCATCTATTTGACTACTCATAGAGATTATAGTTTGTTTGTTAAGCTCAATGCTTTTGTGCTTATTTTTTTAAGGATGGTTTGTTGGTTGCGGTTTCTCCATTGGTTACAATATGTAATGAAACCAGACTATCAATGGAACTGCGATTCCAGCGACCCCAGCCAAAGGAAGATGAATTTGCTTCTGTGTCATTAAAACCAGGGGATTCTATTGACGATTGCATGGCAACGTTTGATGCTATAAAGTTCTCTGGCGGAGTAAAGAGGGCT
Source organism: Acacia concinna (assembly GCA_037177275.1). Lineage (NCBI taxonomy): Eukaryota > Viridiplantae > Streptophyta > Magnoliopsida > Fabales > Fabaceae > Acacia > Acacia concinna. The sequence goes on along the minus strand of JBAGKO010000002.1, from coordinate 1,259,347 downwards.
TTGATGTCCTTAACTGTCGGTATGCACTGTCAACTTCTTGTGCTTTTCTCTTCTATCCTTGCTACTATTTCTCTTCTATTCATTCGAGTCACAAAATGTGCATACACACACACACAAGAAATTCTGGTATTTCTTCTGAAATATCAATTTTTTAGTACCTTAATACATTGTTTTACTAAGTGAAAGATGAATACAAATGCAAATTCCCTTTATATGTTGCTTTACCTTATCACAGTTTCAAGCCTGTTATCAGAGGTCTGATTTCAAGACAATATTTTTTATTTTTTGAGTTTGGTGTACGATTTCAAGATAGATTTCAAGAATTCAGGATAAAGTCTAACCTTTATATCCCACTTCTAACCCTTTATTAGAAATGATGGAAGGGGTTGGCTGCAGTATGCAAGGAAGCATCTATCATGAAGCTAGAGAGAAAAGAAAAGGTTGGGTGTTAAGGGTGAGAAAAGAGAAGTTCAGGACATTTTAATCACATTAGGAGCTCCACTAGGGCAAAGGGAATTTCCCCAAATAATAAGAAAGATGGAGGAATTTGAAGAAGAGTACTTCCTTAACTTGGCCAGTTTTTCTTTTTGTATCTATAATCATTGATTTGGTCAAGCACAAGAGTAGCACAACTAGCAATTAATGCTCGTATTTTAACTTCTACACACACATTATTTTAATAGTCCCTCAAATTGAAAATTAGTCAAGCTTCAACTTGTGACAAACAAAATTGGAGGAAAAAAAATAAAAAAGAAAAAAAACACACACATACACTAGAACCCTAAACACCAGACAAGGTACAATGACTCGCATGGTCACCCAACTGCAATTGAAGAACTGCAACAACCAACCCTTCCCCTAGTGATGTCATAGGTAGACAAGAAACGCTAGTATTGTTTGACCTGCATCCCATTAGTTACCCTTTCAACATTGTTCTAGTTGCTCGTGCCAGGTATGCTGACAAAGTTCCCAGAAGTCTTTGACCTACTTCTCCTAAATTGTGTTCTCAAACTTCTTTTAACAAGTCTTTAATGGGTTGCACACCACGGAATCCAACAAAACAAAATCCTAGTGGTAATGTCTTCAATTTACTCCTTTAAACTAATGTCCCATTTGGTAGTCTTTCCCTTGAAAAATGGAATGGGAATAAGAACGGCAAGTTGGCCTTCCATGGAATCAATATGTATAATTGGTTATTTGGTATAAATAAGAGAGTTAAAGTGTTTTAAGATAAACTAACAAAAAGAAAATAATTATTCAAATTACACAAATACCCATAATCAAAATATTTTTAAAAAATACGGTAAAAAAGTAAAGCTTTGCATTAGGTTTCTTCATTTTCTGTCTCATCTGTTGACAGAAGCAGGTGGTGACTTTCTGAGTAAAGCTGTGTGTGCCCTTGGTCACGAGGTTTTGGATCACAACAGTGATGGAAATAGGGATTCCATAGGCCTCATCACAACAGTGATGCAACTACTATAACCCAGCTCACTAATGATCAAATAATTAGTTAACCCTCTTGTTACACACCCACGCTATTCTTTTAGATAGCAGTGAAAATGAAGTAATGAAGATGAGGTTTAGACTTCCATAAATCCACCTTATATTCTAATAGTTTTTCTTCTTCTTCTTCTTTAAATGTTTTATCTGTGAAAATTCACTTGCTTTCCTCTAATTCAATATAGCAGAAAAAGCATGTTGGTTGAGCTTTTGAAGTTACACGGCTTCTTCCTTTCAACTATTTATGATCTAATTACTTTAAAGTAATGTGCTAATGCTACCAAATGACTGAGCATAGTGTACCACTATTCATGTTGTTTAGTTCTAAATATGAGAATATTTCTTAATTCATGCAAAAGAGAAGGGAGGCCTTTTGAAATCTTGATTTCCAAATTTAAAGATAAATGTAAAACTTGAATAGTATTTAGAGTAGCATTTTTTAATTGAAGGGACGATTGAGAGTTAAACATGGTTACGTGCTTTTTTTTGTGTGGATACTAACGCCGAACAGTTGAAAACCCAAAGGAAAAAAAATGTGGACGAGGTAAAGTTGATTTTTTTAAAAATATTTTCTTGATTGGTTATTTTTCTTTTCTCACATTCAAATGTTATGATCATACATATTTATTATCTTCTTTTCCAAGGCTCAAATCTTCTCATGATCTTGTATCTTGGTTCTTGTGACTGATGTGGCTAATGAATAAATTTCAGGTAACTTCTTACTTTCATTAAGACCTGAAATGACAAGGGACATAATAAATTCAGAAAGTTCTCTTTCCGTGGGATGGTCAGATTGTATTAAAGGTGGAAAAGCAGTCCGTCTCTCTGGCATATTTGATAAATTAAACTACAGAGTCCGACAGGCATTATCAGTAAAATCAGTTAAATGTTCCTTTAGCACGTCTCACTGTGCCCTCAACTCAGAGGGAGTACATGTTGGCAATATGCACTTCCTCATTCAGACAATTGCCAGAGATGTTCCTGTTGTGCCTCCTGAAAATTCCTCAGTTGTGTTTAAGAATAAAAATTCATCAGTTTCATTGCAAGAGCAGAAAGAAATTTATATTCTTCCCACTGTAAGGATGACCAATTTATTGCACTGTGAGATAGAAGTCCTTATAAGTGAAACAGGTGAGATAATGACTGTTTTGCGGATTAACTTTCTGTTAGCAGATTGACTGTGTTCTTTTTGTCTGTGGTGTAGATTGGCCCAACATTTATGGAATTGACAATATCGGAAAGCAAGCAAAGATATCATGTGGCTCCTCGGTTGACTTTTATGCCAATCCTGCAGTTATATATTTCACAGTTGCTTTAACTACTTCAGATTCAAGTTCCAAGACAGTGAACAGTAGTGATTGTGCGAAGAGGTTACTGAAGCAAAATAGTGATGCGCAATATCTGGATATAATTTTGGACTTTGACGGTGGAAAATTTTTTGCAATATTGAGATTGTATCGTGGAAACAGGGGCACACTAGAGGTTGTTTAGCTAGTAGTTGTTTACATTAAAAGTGACAAAATTTATTTCGAGTTTTGGAGATAACATATTTTATAGTGTAATTGAGGACTCAATTGGTTTCCCATATTGTCAATCTGTTGTGCTGGTTTCAGGCTGTTGTTTTTACATCATATGCGATAAAGAATGAGACAGACTTGCCAATCTATGTTCTTGCAACTAACAAGAGGAATTTGTCCAGGTGATTCCATTTCTTTCATTGAGTTAATAGCATAGTTAAACTTCTTTTTATCATTCTTGATCCGTTGGATGGAACCTATTTACAGGATTGAATTGGACAATTTAAATTCCAGCAATCTTTTGGAGTATGGTTTGTGCTTGCCTCCTAAGTCTACCAGATCATGGTTCTTGAAGTAAGAAATTTATCTTCCCGTAGTGATGGATTTATTGTGCCTGATTAATGCTTTCCTGTAAGATTACTTATCCAACTTGCTTCCAGATTCAAAAAACTGCAACTTAGATTGCTTGAGGACTATCAATCTGAGGCACTGTTAGACTTGGATGCTTTATCAGGCCTTACAGAAATAAGCTTTTATAAAGAGGAAGGATCTGAGATCAAATCTATAATAAAGCTTGGGGTGTCTACTGGCCCTTCTCCCGGGGAAGTTGTTGTACCATTTCAAATGGTGACTTTGGTACCAAGATATGTTATTTGTAATGAATCGGAAGAACATATCACCCTCCGTCAATGTTACTTGCAGGTTGCTTTTACAAATAATGATGTGAATGTTTACTTTTCTTTTAAACACATGTAATTAGTTTTTTCTATTTGTGAAGGATGACTTGGCAGGCATTACCACCATTGACAGTAAACAGCAAACAACACTGCAGCTAAAGGAAGGATTTGGCAGGCAGAGAGAGTTCAGTGTATTTGATCATTTTATTAGGAAGCACAGAAGCTCCAGTGACAAATCTTTGTTGTATGTTCAGATTAAAACAAATGATCCAGGATTTGGATGGTCGGGGCCTGTGTGCATAGCTTCACTAGGACATTTTTTCCTGAAATTTAGAAAGATAACTAACAGTTTGACAATACCAGACAGTGATATGACACAGTTTGCTGAAATTCATGTGGTGGAAGAAGGATCTATGCTTGTTTTACATTTCTACAAACCCCCAAATCTGAATCTACCATATCGAATCGAGAATTGTTTGCGCAATTTATCCATAACTTACTATCAAAAGGTTATACCATTTTTTTTTCACACTTTATGATAAGTTATTAACTTTGAATTTTTCTTCCCCTTACACGAACTGAGAATTTTCTAGGGTTCATTGGAGCCTGAGGTTCTTGGATCTACTAATAGTGCTGATTATGTCTGGGATGATTTAACTCTTCCTCATAAACTAGTTGTCCGAATTAATGGTACTTGCTCAAACCAGTTCATCTTTTCCCTTTAGTTTATTCTAAGAAACGCTTGAGTGGTATTTTTTTATTTTCCATATTCAAGTGAAAATGCCAAATATCTACCTTTTTTAATTCATTACTATATAAACTGGATGTGATACAGTTTTTCTACTTCATTCCTTATGCTTTCCTTGCTGTCAGAGACCTTATGATTTAGAGTACAGGGTTGACCCTTGGATACATTACTTAGTCATCATATGTGTAATGAAAAGAGAAAGTACGGAACTCTATTTTTGCATTATTCTGATGTTTTTGTCAATCCCTTGCCTTGTAGTTGACTGTTTTGGGGAAGTAAAGAAATGTCTAGGCTTGCTTCTTACAACAGTAATGATTTCTCTTGCAGATAGCCTACAGTTACGAGAAATTAAGTTGGATAAGGTGCGGCCATGGAAACCATTTTACAAGGTTGGGCAACAAAGAGTATTGGCTCCACGTTTGCTTTCGGACAAAAGATCAAGAGATCAGAGAGTGGCTTCCAATGGGCTTAATGGCTTAGAGATGGAAAAAATGGGGTATGAAATATATGCTGACGGACCCACCCGTGTTTTGCGAATTTGTGAGATCTCTGATTGTTTCAAGGGAGAAACCATTCTTGATTTGTGTGCAAAAATGCAATTGAGAATTTCTCATTTCGCTATCCATCTTCTTGAACCTTCAAAACAGGTATTTACATTTTTGTTGTGTGCTTGATTCCATCAATTTTAATACCTAGTAGTTTTTGTTGAACTTGTCATTTCTACATTGTGGTTAGGCTTCTATTGCTCAGTGCGTACCTGGTTCTTATGACTATCCATACTAAAAATGCAATACAGAACTTGAGAAGGACATCTCATATAAATTTGTAATTCAGGATCCCACATGGGTAAAAACATCAGTGTTTCTGTGATTGCATTCCAAATGCTGCTGTTATTGCTAGAAATATGTATTTATATTCATGAAATGTATGTTCCATTAGAAGGGGGGGGGGGCCTCTCCCATTATACTTGATTGTGTTAGATTATTCACTACATTGCATTGAAAGCATGGCAGGTATAATAATGCTGTTTGAAGTTTTTTACTTCGGTTTTGCATACTTTCTGCTAATAGCATTGATGTTACTATTTTGTGAAGGAGGAGGGTGAAAATGATCCCACAGATTTTTCACCAATTGTAGTCGCAAAGCTTGGGAATCTGAACTTGAGTACTGTTTCTAATAATAATCAGAAATATAATCAGTTCAGTATACAGGTACTACAATTTGGTATGCTTAATTCTGTTGCATGTCTGACTTCTACAGTCATTATTCTTTTATGTTTAAGAATAAATCTTCTAGATTCTCAATTAATTTTTCCAGTTGAGTGATCTTTTATTTTTATCCGCTGTTATTGATCCAGTACTTGAATTTGGAACTTAAGTGGTATGGGGCTCCTTTTGCATCAATGCTTCGGAGGCATCAATCTGATTGCAATGATTCAAATGATAGTGTGCTGAAGGTTGTTTTTGTCCAACTGGCCTCCAGTTCAAAGATTAAGCAATTTAGATACTCATCTATTTTTCTTCAGGTTAAGTTTAAAGGGTCGTATTTATTTTACTCTCTCTTTTTTTTCCGGTGTTCTTTCTTCTACCAAAACTACTTTAGCTTATTGAAAGTCATTACAAGTTAATGATACTACGTGGTTTGTGCAGCCAATTGATTTGAACCTCGATGAGGAGACATTAATGAAGCTTGCTTCATTTTGGAGGAGATCTCTCAGTGACTCAGAGAGTCAGCGATTCTACTTTGATCATTTTGAAATTCATCCAATAAAGGTTCCACTCTTTTCATATTATCATTTTTCCCTTTACCGTGAATATTTTCTGCAACAGTTGTGTAATGTGTGGACTTTGTAGATCACTGCAAGCTTTGTTCCTGGGGATTCATATTCAAGTTATAGTTCAGCACAGGAAACTCTCAGATCTTTACTTCATAGTGTAATTAAGGTTTGATTGCCATACTTTTCAATTTTTTAAGTAATACTATCTAACAATGAAATTAACTGTGTTGCACCTGAATCTCTCTCTTTCCAGGTGCCTCCCATGAAAGGTATGGTTGTAGAACTGAACGGCATCCTGATTAGCCATGCTTTGATAACAGTGCGTGAACTAATCATCAAATGTGGGCAGCATTATTCTTGGTAAGCCATGTATACTCCCTGTTTAATTGAAGAATTGCATTAAGTCATGGCTTACAATTGACAATTTTATTCAGGTATGCTATGAGGGCCATATATATTGCTAAAGGAAGCCCTTTACTTCCGCCCAATTTTGTTTCTATTTTTGATGATTTGGCTTCATCCTCTCTTGATGTCTTCTTTGATCCATCCCGTGGGTTGATGAATCTCCCAGGTCTGACGCTAGGTATGTCTCTTACGAAGTATCTATTCTGCTCCTACTAGTTAGTTTTATCATATAGGTTTCAAATTCCTCTGTGCCTTTTATGTGATCTCCGTACTTAAACTCAGGAATCTGGATGCTGTGTGTTACAAGGATTTATAGCTAGTTTTAAAGCTGTAATTATCATCATGATCATGAGTAGCTCAAGTTTTCAAGTCTTTTTACTTCACTCCTTTTGTCATAGAAGTTAGATTGTCCTAATATGGGTTGAGACTTTAAAACCTTGCAACTACATTCCAGTGCAACTATGAAACGTTGCCTTACTTTCTCCTTCAAATTATGTATGATATATATATATATATATATTTATTTCTTTTGACCAGGTACTTTCAAATTTATCAGTAAGTGCATCAAAGGTGAAGGTATTTCAGGGACAAGACGCTACTTTGGCGACCTTGGGAAAACAGTATGTTTGCTCTTCGTTGTTTACAACAATAAATTTCAATTACAAATGTAATTGTCATGTCCTAACATCAAGTGATGCTGTTCTTGCAGTTGAGATCCGCTGGTTCCAATGTAGTTTTTACAGCTGTAGCTGAAATATCAGACTCTGTTCTTAAAGGAGCAGAAGCAAATGGTGTCAACGGAATGGTGTGGAACTGCTGCCTTGTTTTGTTTATTGATAATTTATTGGAGCAGGGACCTATATATTATTACATCTTTTAACCATATGTGTATGTATATTAAAGGTGAGTGGGTTTCATCAAGGAATACTAAAATTGGCTATGGAGCCATCATTTCTGGGAACTGCATTAATGGAAGGTGGTCCAGATAGAAAGATCGTACTTGATCAAGGTCCAGGAGTTGATGAGGTACTACATGATTTGTTTTGGTATGCTGTGCCCATGGCATTGGAAGATTACATCTGATTGAGCTGACAAATCTATATGCCATTCCCTCGTATGTTTAACGCCAAGTTTGTATGTCTGCATATATGTATTCCTTCACTCCCATTTGATTGGCATTAAATTGGGGGTAGCTGGACTGACAAACATGATCTGTAGTGTTTCTGGAAGCTTGGAAGAACTATTTAGAACTTTCAAATGAATTTTGAGAGGCATCTTTGAATAGCAATAATATTGACCTGTTGGATTGACCTTGAGCGGGAAGCATTGATGATGTTATCAAGCACTAATTAGATGTTGTTACTGTTGCAGTTATACATTGAAGGATATATCCAGGCCATGTTGGATACTGTGTATAGACAAGAACACCTAAGAGTCAGAGTCATTGACAACCAGGTAATCGTTAGCTAAATTTACATCTAATTGGTAAGGATGCATGAAAGACTAGATAGCAAGTTTGAGTATTTTGAATGGAATTTCAACAAGATATCCTTGTTTATAGAATGGTCAGATATATTGTGCAGTAGTTTTTTTTTTTTTTTGAAAAAAAGAATTATTGTGATAACCTGTAATATACAAACTGGCTGTCATTGATTGAAGACCCTTTACTGTCTGGTTATGATGGAATATTTAACGTGTCTAGGTTATCCTTAAAAACCTGCCCCCAAATCATTCCCTCATCAATGAGATCATGGATCGGGTAAAGGAATTCCTTGTTAGCAAGGCATTGCTCAAAGGAGATCCTTCAACCACTTCCCGCTCCTTGCGTCGTCTTCGTGGAGAAAGTGTAAGTTTTATTTTTGTGAGCATGTTTGTATTAATATTTTGTCTTTTCTTTCTTTGATATTTCTCTTTCCTCCAGAAGCGCCCAAAATATCTTCTTACCCTAGAACCTTGGATTGAATTTGTTAGTTTGGAAGTGTTTCAAATGTCAAACATGTAAAATCCACTGTTTGAGCAATTTTTCACTTTCTTTTTCCTTTTCCTTTTTCTGGGTCTGCTTTGCATATTAATTTTTAGCTACATGAATGTATCAACTGGATGTAAAATAATGAAAATACACTGGAATGAAAGTTGGAAGTGACAGGATTAATTGGGCTCGTCCAATCTAATGAACTCTTGTTCATGCCTGCATCACTGGGCTGTGCGTGGAATATATTTAAACGTGGAAAAACTGTATTTTTCACATATCTCTGGAACAACATGCTCAAGTTGAACTAATCCATACAGAGATGTTTCATGCAGGAATGGAAATTTGGGCCAGCAGTGATGACATTGTGTGAACATCTCTTTGTTAGCTTTGCAATTCGGTTGCTGAGAAGGCAGTGTAACAAGTTTATTTCCAACCTGAAGTGGACAAAGAAGTCAGAGTCTGACAATGAAATGCCCCACTCGCCAAGCTTAAAGGAAAAGGAGAAGAAGGTGAGATTTATTCAGAGATGGGGAATTAGCAAGTTCGTCTTGTCAGGCATTTTGGCATATATTGATGGACGTCTTTGTCGCTGTATTCCAAATCCTGTAGCCCGCAGAGTTGTTAGCGGCTTTTTACTGAGTTATATTGACCAGAACGATAACAAATGAAATGTTCACATGTTTTTTATTTATTTATACTGACCTGTACCTGTCCATTTTGTTTGGCCCATAAAATTTGGATTTCCCTTCTTGGGTTTGGAAAAAAAGAATATTTTACCCGAACATGTTTCAAGTCTGATTTCTTTTACAAATTCTTGTTTGGAATGATGTTTAAACATGTATCTAGCATTCTGGCACAAGAAAAAAATGGTTTAAACAAGTATTTATGACTTACGTTGACCTGAATACCTTGTCTTTTCTTTTCTTTTTTTCAATGAATGTCAAAATGATATTAGTAGAATACTTTTCTTTCAATTATACCATCCGTTGCTTTTTGGTATGGGAAATGAAGATGATTGAATTACCTAAATTTTAATTTAGATCATTAAACCTAAGAAATTATTAATTAGGTTATGTGACACAATTATAAATTTAGAAATTTGGTCAAATTACCTTTTTAGCCTTTAAATATAAAAAAAATAAAATTGGAGACAAAACTATATTATTTATTTGTTACATGACAACCCTAAATAGAAAATTTATCGATGGCCTTGGCATAATCAAAAAATTAGTAGAACTCTAATAGTAGAAAATTCATTGGAGGCCTCATCATATTAGTTAGAAAATCGATTCATTAATTTATTTGTATGTGTTACAACTGTGAATTTGTCTCTTTCCTTGATCAAACCGTTGAATAAAAGGCTTATCTACGACGTTGGTATTGGCCCACTTAAATTGGATATTCCAATGGGTAATTTGAGCAAAATGTAATAAATAATGGAGGGATCAATGCTGCAAAAGTAATACTACCCAAGCATTCTTTGCAATTTAGTAATTTGTCATTGTGTTAGTTGTCTCTACCCATTTTGTTTTGGGAAAATTATGATTAGGTATCAACTAAGAGAAAAAAACGATCAAACGATCTCGCAAAGTCTTATAATTACATTTAACTCCCAATTGACAACTCCATGGGCTTACATTGACAACTTTGTAAGTATTTATTGATAACTCTATGGGACTTAAGTGTAATTATAAGATTTTATAGGACCATTTGATCATATTTTCTCTTGATGGAAACCTAAACACAATTTTTCCTTTTTTTTAATACAATGAAGCATTTATCAGCCCATATCAGTAAAGTGGATCATCCCCCCTCCTATTTGCAGTGCATCCTTAACTTACTTTGCTATCTTCTAAGCTAATTTTATGTTCAATAATATAAATGGTTAACACTCCCTCTGGTCCTAGTTATAAGGACCTATTGACTTTTTTAGAGAATATAAAGAAAATCTTAAAAAAGTTAATTACATTATTTTAAGACATTAAAATTTGTCGTTTTTCTTCAAATTATGTTGTTTGACTTATGAACTAATATATAATATAATAAAATTCAATATATGATATGATTAAGTAATGTAATTAGCTTTCTTAAGATTTTCCTAAAATTCTCCAAAAAAATCAACAAACCCTTATAACTAGGATCGAAGGGAGTATTAGTTAGCTTGTTGAGTTATTTATGTTAGTTGTAAGCACTGGAGAGACAAGAAAGAAGGGGGGCTTGGGATAAAAGATTTAAAGCTTCAGAATAAAGCCTTTATTATGAAGCTTTGTTGGCACTTAGTTACCAAGCCAGATATTCTTTGGGTGAAATTTTTGAGAGCACAATATCAATGTGGAGAAGGACTTATACAACTGGTGGTAGAAAGAAAGCTAAATTCCCATTACTTGGAAGGCCATCACTAACGTCTGGGGCCCTTTTATGGAAGGAATTGATGTAAGGGTTAGACAAGGATTGGATTGGGTATATTGGAAGGGATCTCCATATGGTAGTTTCTCGGTCAAATCGGCTTATCTTTTCCTAAAAAAGTCCCTAGGGATCTGTAATAGGCCGTTCTGGCATCAATTTTGGTGTTGGCAAGTGTTTGAAAAGATCAAATACTTCTTTTGGCAAGTCAGTCATGAGAGATTAATCATCAACTCTCTAAGAGCCCAACGATGGCTTGAAATTTCAAATTAATGTCCTTTTGGTTGTGGGAGTGAGGAGAGTGTTCTTCATGTCTCGAGAAAGTGCAACAGAGCAAAAAACATATAGAAGGAATTTATTAATACTAACATATACCATGTTTTCTTCTCTCTTGATTTGTAGGGTTGGTTACACAGGAATGCATCATATCATCTTAGGAAGAAGAGGTTCAAGCGATGGCCATGGTCAAAGGTCTTTGCACATGTATGCTGGATAATATGGAAGACCATATGTGCCCAATTATTTGAAGGCAAAAAACACACACAATGCGGGAAGCCTTTCAACAATGCATGCATTTTCTAACAGAAGAGGTTTCGAATGGAAAGCTTATCAATAATATATTCCAAGGAGGTGCATGTGGGGAAATGTACTGGAGACCTCCAGAGACCGAGACAGTAAAGGTGGACATGGATGCTTCAGTCAGAGACAATAATGAGGCAGCATGCAGGGTAGTAATCAGAGATGATCGAGGTCGCTGGATAATGGGGTTCCAAAAGAAGTTAGGGACAACTTCAGTCCTAGAAGCAGAATTATTGGCAATCACAACTAGATTAGAAGTATGTCACCTTTTGAACCTAACATATATCAAGCTCTATTCAGACTCATTAGAAGCAATTAACACTTTGTTAAGAAATGATGGGAGCAATCACCATGCAAGGGGAGTAATAGAGAGTACAAGGCAACTTGTTTTTGCTGATTGGCATGTAGAAGTTGCTCAGATAGATAGGGAAATTATTAGTTGTGTAGATGCATCAGCGAAGCTTGCTCTTCAAAGTAGTGGTGGTACATGGTTATTAGATGAAGTGCCAGCAATTTGCAATGACAGATATTTTAAAGACAACGCTTTCGTAGAGGAAATGTACGCTCTTAGTAGTTATGACAGTAGTATCTTCAAGTTTCCTTGAAGCTTGCCTCTTGTAACCCCAAAAAAAAACTGAAAAAAAAAACACAATAAAATTATTATTAACTGGCCTGCTCGAATTAAATGAACACCTGCTGCTCAGTTCTAATGGGAAGAAAATTTTTGTTTGAATTGCATTAGAGGTACCTAATACTAGTCAACTTTGCAGAGGCCAAATCCCTGGGCATTCAAGTTTTGAAAAATATGAAGAGAGACCAAAATATAGAAATAGCCAGAGGATAAGATTGAAGGCATGTTATACTTATACATAACTGTTGAGCGTTGACCACGTAACCAACCGGTAACCCCAACCAAGTTAGCCTCCATTTAGTTTACGCTATCAGATTAAAAGTTCCTTTTTCATCCCATCCCATCCCATCACAGATATTTATGTTTTCCCCCACTTTCATGTGTGTGTAAATATAAAATATCTTTTATATCTCTCTCTCTGTCTGAGTCTCTGCCTTCACATGCTTCAACCCTATTTATGTCCTTTTCTTTAGATTTCCTTCAAAATATGTCATCATAAAAAGCTATACTTTTTTAAATAAATTATACCACTCATTAGCTGTGATTAATTTAGCATAAAAAACGACAGTAATTAATGTGAATGTGACTGTGTTAAAAATACCTTAACAAATAAAAAAAGAATTTACTTCGCCACCATTAATTTGATGATTCGTCCACCATTTAGTGCCTGTGTGGATTGAAAAAAAAAAACTCATATGAAAAAAATATAGTTAAACACTCTCATTTTTTATAAAAGTCATTTTACCTCAAACTAACTTTTTTCCTCCAAAGCCTATTTTTTAAAAAGTTACTTTTTCACTTTTCTCTTTCTTCATTTTTCCACTTTTTTCCTTACTCTTTCCCTAAAATTTCTACTACCCTAAACTAACTTTCTTTATTTTTTTTCACTTTTCTCCTTCCTCTTTCTATTTTATCATCTTATAATATATACTAATATTGTAATTTTAATTTTATTATCCAATTTATTTAAATTATATGTAAGGGTTGTGATGTGATATAAATTATT
>JBAGKO010000002.1:1211064-1226401 GCA_037177275.1 Acacia concinna | reverse complement strand
TTAATTATTGTTGAAAAAGCTAAATTAATAAATATAAAAACTATCTCTTATTTTTAAAATTAAGACCTGTTAGTAAAAAAAAAATATAGAATAATATCAACTTTTTAAATACATCTTATATTTAGATAAGAGGGGAGTATATTTCATTAATATTTCTCAATACCATACCTATCTATCAAACATTCTTCTCTACCCCTGAAGTTCTCCTTCTATCTTGTTCCTTTTTTTCCGTTCCCCCTCCCTTGACGTTATCGGGGAAAATCCCCAGAAAAGGGAAAAAAAAAAAAACTTCAGGTGCTCAATAAGACCACATGTTATTTTTAAATAGATAAAACTTCACATATTTAAGTTGGATATCAGAATTTTTGGTGGCTTAATTTCAGAGGTGAAGGGTTACACGGTTCTCTCTCAAAAGCCAGTTCGTAGTACTACACATCAATTGAGTCTGCAAATGCTTCGCCACCAGAAAAAGTACTTTGTCATCATGCTCACCATCTTCATGGTCTTCCCAACGAGAGCCAAAAAACGGAACGCCTGCGAGCGCACGTGCGGAAGAAATACCGTAAAGTACCCTTTTGGATTCTCTGAAGGTTGCGAGATCAAACTAAACTGCACTTCTGGCGATGGCATGGAAATCGGAGGATTACAAGTCAATAAAGTAACCTCTAGCAGTATCTTCATCAACGTTCCTTGGAAATGCAATCGAAGTATGGAATCCATCCAACCTCTTTTCAGCAACAACTTTGCTCCTACACGGAACAACAGCTTTCTCTTGCAAGCTTGTTCATCTAACCATGGCGGCTGCGGTATACCCCCTACCAGTCTGGTTGGTAATCAAATTGAGTTGGAGGCTTGCGATAAAGAAGGTGATAGTGATAATATCAGCTTCTTCACGGAAGTTCATAGAAATAATGAATCGGATTTTGTGAGCTACGAGGATGTGAGTCGAAATCAGTGCAATTTCTGGTTCTCGGCGATTGCTTTTGCGCCAAGAGATGACGACCCGGCGTTTTCGGCGCAGTTACAGATGCTTGAATTAGGGTGGTGGCTTCAATACCCTTGCCCATGTCACCGCGATGCAAAGTGTGACAAGGTCCATCTCTCCGACGGCAAGCTCGGCTTCCGGTGCCAGTGCCCTGAAAATTACGCTGGAGATGGCTACCAAAATGGCACCGGCTGTCTCATATGTTCATGTGAGTCCAATCGTTGACCGCTGACTTTATTATTTTTTTTTTAATTACAGACAACCAGATCGAACTATTAGGTGCTATATAGGGCACTAACCATACCAAAGCCTAGAAGCCGTTGGTCTCGCTGACTTTAATTTAATTTCATTGCTACCGTCAATATTACTAAAAGTTGCGGGACTTGAATTCCCTACATTTATTAGGGAGAGTTTATCAAAATTGAACCGTTTAGATCTAATCTTATGGTCAAGATTTGATTTTTTAAAAAGTTTTATATTTTCTTAAAAAAACTATTTTAATATAGAGTCTAAAACAAAAATAATTTTTTATTAAAAAAACCATCATTTTATTAAAACATAAATCTATACTGTCCAAGATCAAATCTAAACTATATAATGAGCTCTCCTTACGCACATTTTGTGCTCAATAGAAAGTTGGGAGCACATTTTGTGCTCATAACTTTGATGAGTAAAAATGTCTTCATTTCTCATAAAATTTAAATAAAGATAATAAGAATCACAAATTAAAATATTTAAATTTGTACTATTTATATTAAATTTAAACGGTTAAGATCTCTTTAAAAAATGATAAGAAATTATATGTGCATCAAATATGGACCTCCTGCATTCTTACCCCATCTTTTCATTTTCTTCTCTTTATTTCATCTCTACAAGAGGTAGGTTTTAAATCTGATAAAATTATACTATACTACTACATAAAAATTAAAATTTTTACAATTAAAATTTAATTTTGTAAAATATTGAGCCTCAACTATTCATTTTTCAATTCAATAGTTAAGATGAGATAAAAAAAACAATGTAAAAAAAGGGTGTGGAGATATTCAAATCCTACAACTTTATAAGATAACTACATCTGCTTGATACTTTTGGACGAATAAGTTGTGACACTTGCAAAATATATACCCCTTTCGATCTTACTTATAAGATTTAGTTGAATTTTTTAGAAAATATTAAGAAAACTAATTATATTACTTTAAAGTATTAAAATTTATTATTTTTCTTCAAACTATGTTGTTTGACTTATGAACTAATATATAATATAATAAAATATAACATATAAGATATGATTAAGTATATTATTTTAGTTCTTTAACCTCTCAAAAAAAAAAAAAGTCAATTATGTCATAATTAGAATCGGTTTTTATTTTAAATATTGCAGTAATTATCAATTTTTTGTTCATTGCTATATCTTTCTCAACCCAGTGAACATTTTTGCTCATTGCTAAATCTTTTTTTCCCCCCTTTTGTTGTATTGTCAACAGATGGCTTTTGTAGTTCTATCATCCCACCCACACTAGCGAAAGTAGGTGGAGGTAAGACCTGGGTTCTCTTTATGCCGTTATGTTTTTATGAGCCACAACATATTTCTTTTTCCATGCCTAATTGGACAATTTTCTACCTTGAGAAAGCGGTTCATTGATGAGTAATTGCGGTATGCTAGTTACTTCCTCCCCTTATCCTATTTATAAAGAGAGATTCTTTTTTTCCTTTGTTATATTTATAAGGCATCTTATGAAATTTTATCATATCAGTCACTTGGCTATGATTCTCCCACCCATTGTTTGTTACCTCCTTCAGACTTGATTTACACCAACGTCACGTAACTGTCTGTAGGGATTTCGGTTGCACTTGTTCTGGGACTTGTTGCTTGGATTCTATATGATACCAACCTTCAGCATTCGAGAAAGAGAGAGAGAAAGAGAGCAGAGCAACTGTTACGTGAAGTTTTAGGTGATTCTAGTCTTGTAGTCTACTCGTACAGCAAAATAGAAGAAGCCACTAATTTTTTCTGTGAGCGCCGGAAGCTGGGATCTGGGGCTTTTGGCACAGTTTATTTGGGGAAACTTCACAATCAGTGGGTTGCAATCAAAAGGATAAAGAGTCCAGATAATAACGTTGTCCATGTCATAAATGAGATCAAGCTCCTTTCTCTTGTGAGTCACCCAAATTTAGTCCGTATTTTGGGTTGCTGGCTAGGAGGAACTCAGCAAATACTCGTTTTTGAATTTGTGCCCAATGGAACACTATCTCAGCATTTACAAAGGCAAAGGGGTACTGTACTTCCATGGATAACAAGGCTCACCATTGCTTCTGAAACTGCCAATGCCATAGCATATATGCATTCTGCCATTGATCCTCCAATATACCACAGAGACATAAAGTCCAGCAATATACTGCTGGATTACAACTTCAAATCAAAAGTGGCGGATTTTGGGCTTTCTAGGCTTGGCATAACAGGCATATCACATATCTCAAGTGCTCCACGAGGGACCCCAGGTTATGTTGACCCTTCATATGAGCACAATTTCCACCTCTCTGACAAGAGTGATGTGTATAGTTTTGGGGTGGTTTTAGTGGAGATATTGACAGCCCTGAAAGTGGTTGATTTCTCACGACCTCAGAATGATGTTAATTTGGCTGCACTTGCACTTGATCGGATTGGAAGGGGTTGCGTGGAGGAGATAGTTGATCCTTTTCTGTCATCACATGAGGATGAATGGACGAACTATTCTATTCACAAGGTGGCTGAGCTCGCATTTAGATGCCTTGATTCAAGAAGAAACATCAGGCCTGCTATGACGGAGGTGGCAGAGGAATTAGAATACATCAAAAGCAGCGGATGCAAGAAAATGGAGAAAACCATAAGCACGACGACATCACAAGGGGCGTCTCATATTCATGACAACTCACCAACTCAGACTTGGACTGTTCCCGCAGACGGATAATGTTCAACAATCTCTGGAGGAGCTATATCATATCATTGGCTAAAAGGATATGTACCAGCTTAGATTATACTCAATGGCCTTAGTTTCCTTCTTCTCTCTCCCTGAATCAAGCTGAAAACTTACGGTGCAACCAAATATCAAATGGATATGTAGGTCATTATGTTTTTCTATACCATTGTGTGCTTTGAACAAATAAACAATTATCTAGGACATATGTAATTTGGGCACAACTTCCGTAAATCATAGCAAAATGCGGATTCGAGTAGTGAGATGGCCACTGAAACATAAGGTAAGAAATATTCATGATAAGTAACAGATTATACTACAACAGAAACAGATTTATCGGTCAATTCTGCTTTGGGCTTCATGCTACCAAGCTAACACGTTTATGTCAAGCTAAAATACAGGAGCTCTCGCACGATTTACGGAATAAACATGTAATACTCACACAAAAGCCCATTGCTAGTTGATCCATAAACATCGGACGCATTAGTCTGTAAAGTCAGGACTTTTGAGCTTCTGGCCCCAAAATACTGTTCACTACTGCCGTTGCCACCAGAATACCTAAAACCTCTGCTCCAGCCACAACTCCTGCCTGTGCCAAACCACCAAAACTCACCGTATCAGTTATCTCCCTCTCCGCCGCCTCAATTCCACGCTCCGCCGTCACCAGCCCACGCTCCGCCGTTACCAGCCCACGCTCGGCCGTTTCTAGCCCTTTGTCCGCGGCTTGGAAGCCCTCCCTCACAATCTCCTCGGCTGCTTCCTCTGCCTTCCTGAGATTCTTCCGAAATCCAAACAGAGGAATGTCCTGCGCCACAGACGTCGGTTCCCTCGCCGTAAGCGCCGTAGACGCCGTCAGGAAAAATAGCAACTGCCTCCGCCCTGACAGGGCGTTGATTGGAAATGCAGGCGTAAGTCTGGTGGCGTGCACCTTGGAGGAGGTTGGTGTAGCATTGCGCAGAGTGTGGAGTGAAAGAGTTCGGTTCAGAGGTGAAAGTGTGGAAGCCATGGATCAAAGTTTGAGCTGAGACGAGAGTGATGAGTGATGATATAGTGATAGCGGGAGCGAAGGGTGAATTTGTGGTGTTGGGTTGACGAATCGTTTCAACCACCTCAATGCTTGACACGTATGCAAAAGGCGCTGGCATATGGAATTAGGATCCTCAGCCGCGCAGCTTACATTGGTAAGAGATCCTCTCCTTCACCTTTTTATCTTTTTTCTCTTTTTTATTTTTAATTTAGAATAGCTCTTTAATGTTTTTTTTATGATTAGATTCTATATAAAATGAGTAACATTTTGATATATTATGGATGAAAAATAGATCTGTGTTCAATTTTTTATGATTTTTCAAAAATTTACATGTCAAAAAATATAGTATTATTTTTTTAATTTAGAGTTTTAAATTTGAGAAATCATAAAAATTGAAAACATATTTATTTTTTGCTCATAAGATATCAAAATGTCACTCATTTTATATATAATCTAGTCATAAAAACCACAAAAAATATTGAGGAGCTTCCCCAAATTAAAAGTAAAGGAAATAAAAAGGATAGAAAGGTAAATGAGAGGATCCCTTTCCACTTAGACTGTACTCCTCTGTACCAAAATATAAGAGATATTTAATCGAATATTTTGATTTGAAGTGATGGGTAAGAATAATAAATATGTCGGAATTGTTATTCATTTTTACTAAAATACTCTTATTAATAAAGAGATATAATATAAGAGAGAGAATACTCTTATTAAAGTTTACCACTCTCCCCCTACCCCTCTCTTCTCTCATTAGAAATAATAACTTTTTTGGTTAACACATGTATTAATATATTGGTATTGAATAAGGGTAAAACTGAAAAAAAAGAATTAAAATGCAAGACATTCTTCAAATGTCTCTTATATTTTGAGACAGAGGGAGTAATTTCTAGAAACATTAATATTTAATACCTAATAATATTTTTTTTTGCCAGAATAATACCTAATAATTTAAACTTTTATAGAAATTCATTCTATCCATGTAACAAGATATTTTAACCCCAAAAAAAATTAGTACATGTAAAACTATTCATCAAATCAAATGATACGCTAAATAAAATTGGCTCCTTATAAATATATGTGTGTGTGTTTTTATTTTTATTTTAAAAAAAAATCCTGAAAGACCACCTAGATGTGGAGCTCCTACAGTGAATCAAAAAGTGACAAGTTCAACGTTGACCGCTGGCGGTTAACGTAATTTAAATTTTAACATATAATTATCTCTGACAGTTGCAGCAGTAAGTTATAATTTAGATTTTAATAAATTATTTTTTAAACATTTAGAAGCGCACCAAAGTCAAACAGCTTATCTTCAAATTATAATTTATTAATATTTTAAGAACAAGTAATCAATATTCAAAATTCAAACTACAATTCATTAGGGTTTAGAGAACAACTTGTCTAAATTGAAACTACAAATACGTCTAAATTTAAATTACGAAGTAAGACATTCAAAATATAACTTGAATCTTCAGAAAAAAGCTAGTAAAGTCAGTGGAGTATGATTTGGTTGGGATGTTTGAAAAAAAACATGTCATATTAACTAATTTAATTAATTTTATTAATTTAATAAAATAAAATAAATGTATTTTATATTAAAGACTATATGAGTAATACCAAAGTATGCTATTAGGACATGGAGAGCTTCTTCCATGGCTAGTAAGTAACTATAGACCAAGTGAATGTTCTTCCTTTTTTTTGATAAATAGATAAATGGACAATTTCATTAACAAAAGAAAATGAAGTATACAAAAAAGGTTTAAGTTTACTAAAGTTAGTGGGATAAACCCAAACTAACTCAGCAAAACACCAAATCCATTATAAGTTATAAAGAAACATAAATGAAAATAACATAAACAGACAACAACTAGAGTTGAGCTTGGAAGAAGGCAGAGGCAGAGCCGATGATGTGATTGCGACAGGCCAGAGCCCACAGGTTAAGATGCACCACCCCTTGGATCTCCACACATGATTGTTTTGCATACTCTCATGAGAGGGGAAAGTCATACTACGAACACACTCGCAGAGCTGTTGCAAACGGTCATGCCATAACGAGACATCAGTGGAGCCCGATGTCTCACGACGTCTACATCCTAATGGATGTTGTAATAAACTCTAGTACTAAAGGCCAGAGATGGAAAATGTAACATCTCAAAAAATTTTAGTTAGGTAGGGTATTTTTGGCACACCAAGTGAGGTACCTTGATATTTTTTTAGGCCTAGATGAGGTATTTGGGATGGACAAAAGGCCTTATTCTGTAGAGGATTGGGAGATCTCACAACTTTTGAAGTGAAATCCCAGGGAAGGATCTATGTGAAAAAGGTGAAAATTCCGTAAAATTTCACTTCAAAATGTGATCAGGTCCGAGAGCCCCGAAAATTCCCATAAAATCCTAAAAAATATTTTAGAGTATTCAGAACAATATGAGACAGTCAAAATGATTTTTAGAGGCCATGTGAATTTTTAGTGAATTTTGAATATTTTATTAATTTTTGGCCGGACTAGGTTTTTTGCCAAAAATTAATTATATCAAATATTTAGAAGTCTCAATGTTCTAGACTGGGATTGATATTTTAGAAGAATTATAAAATTATTTGGAGGTTCAGAGGAAGTCCTGAGGAATTATTAAAAATTGCTGAAATCGGTTTATCTCCAGTATAAAGGACTTCTTCAGAGAAAAATTAATTTTGGGAGTTCTAGATGTCGAAATATTCTAAAATTTTTATGGTAGTCTCCTGGGCTATTTAGAGATTTTTGGATAAAATTTGGGATTATTTTGGTAAGTATTTAATTTTTTAGAAGTTTCGAATTATTTAAGTCAGTACGGGAAAAACTGTCCAAGGATATTGGACTAGGAGTGACCTCCCAGACCAGATAAAATGTGCACTAACTTTGGCTTATGAATTAAGCCAAGGGAGAGTCAAAGCAAGGACACTTGTCATGTGGTGGTAGATCCTAGTGTGAACACAAGAAATTAAACTTCAAGTTATTTACAAGAATAGTATTGCCTCTTTGCCTATAAATAGAAGCTCCCTTCCCTCATCTTGGCGCAAAGATAGACAACCCTAGGGAAGCTCTTGCCAACTGGAAACTCAATTTTCCTTCTCAGAATTCATAGTCGAATCAAGCTACACCGATCAATCATTTGATTAAGGTATGTTCTAGCCTATATCTCCTTTCATTTTCCTCCTCTTCTCCATGGTTTTAGAGGTATTTCCAAGGGGGAAATGTTGTCCATGGTTTCGGCTAGCATGAAAGAGGAAGGAATTTATGTTGTTTAACATTCTAATAGATTGGAAAATGCTAGAAATATGTTTGTGAGCTTGATTTAGGTTGGGTTTTTACCGTGTGCATGATGGGTATGTTTCAGCCAAGCTCTTAGGGTGGTATTATGGTTTGATTTTCATTAGTTTAATAGTTCCATTATATTCAGAGTATTGTTTTACTTAAGAAAATGTTGTAAGAATTGTTAGAACTAGCTGTCATCCAAGAAGGGGGTAAATTGGGTGTCATATATTATTTATGAACTTTTAAAATCTTTCGTAGACTAATGAAAGTGATAAGTATAAAAGTAATGCTCCATAAATATAAACACAGTTAATCAAATTAAATATGTTGGAAATATAAGAGATAAGGGAAGAGAATAAGTAAACAATGATTTATCCTGGTTCGGTCCAATCCTCGATGACCTACGTCCAGTCCTCAAGCTTCACTTGAGATTTCAATCTACTATCTTCTTGTTTGAATCAGGCACAAGAGAAGCCTCTACAATTCCACAAGTTTCGTTAGGTACTTGTGTAGCCGTATACAATTCTCTTCACAGAGTGTCTCCCCCTTACACACCGTAAGGATACACACTTGATGATAAAAGATTACAATCAATATTCTCTTGATAGAATGGATAGATAATCACTGAGGCTCAAAGCGTAAGACTCTCTCTATGGTTAGAATCAAAGGGTTGGCATTTGGATACTTGTGTAAGCTCTCGTACATCATCAACTTGCTCACTGTGAATATTTCTCTTTTTATAATTGGTGTAGATTTGAAGACCGTTGGAGATGATGAAGTGTCCGTTAGGCTCTTTGAGAATTTTTCTATCCATTGAAATATAGCTGTTGGAGTTCTACCAGAATATGCTTTTTGCAATCTTGTGTTTGATCCCATCTTTGAAGCTTCTAATCTGTTTTAAAACACATATGATAACTTGTAGAAGTAATTAGAATCAATGGGTATCAATAATATACGTATATAATTCAATCAAAGATTACCGTTACAATGCTCTGTTTTCTGGATCACACAAACCTTGAAATTTTATGTTTTCCTAGAGGTAATATTAAGAAATTAATATTCACGAGGTTTTAATCAATAATTAACACATGATGTTTGAGAAGAATATTTCCTCTAGAACTTTTATAAATTGGAATTACCTTGAGGTTTGGAAATAACCTTGAGGTTTCAAGCATATTAGATCACATCCTTGAGGGATAAATATTAACTCAAGGTTACTCTTTAAAAATCATAGTACATAGTATGCTTGAACCCTTGAGGTTAAAATCAACCCTTGATGTCTCGGGTATTTGTTAAAAAGAAATTCAGAGCATTAAGTTAAAAAAGCTTACCATCCTCGAGGTCAATGAATAGCCTCGAGGCTTCTTTGATGATGACCCACTTGCAAGGTTTTGAAATACATAGCAAGGTTTTGAAATAGTCTTGTAAGGTTGCCAGAATTTGTCCTAGCCTTGAGACTAAAGATCACTCTCGAAGTTGGAGTCACAACTTGCCAATAGTAAGGTTACTCACAGTAAGGTTTGAGACAAACCTTGCCATTGTGGCAAAAGACCCATAACCTCCAGGTTATCATCTACCCTCGAGGTTATGGCACAACCTTGCCAATTACAAGGTTTTGATCAACCCTCGAGTCTTGCATTTATCTCATCCTTTATCTTCCCGGGAATATGGAGCAATGTTCTAAAAAGACTCTCACATACATTTTTCTCAATGTGCATGACATCAAGAAAATGTCTAACATTTAGAGAACTCTAATATGTCTTATCGTAGAAAATACATCTCTCTCTTCTCCTTGCCCATTGAAGTATTTTCTCATACGTCGATACGGGTGACCTTTTTGCAACCACCTGTAATATCCCAGATATGAATTCTTCATATGATGTTTATGCCTGATCGACTGTGTACCCTCTTCACAAATCGGGCATCTAAGTTGCCCTTTAATGCTGTACCCTGAAAAATTCGCATATGTTGGAAAATCATTTATTGTTCCAAACAACATAACCTTCAAATTGAATGATTCTTTCTCTTTGGCATCATACACAACCTTCCCTTTATCCCACATGTCCTTTAAGTCTTCAATTAGTAGTGCTAGGTATACATCTATGTCATTACCCAGTTCCCTTATCCCTGAGATTAGAATATATAACATCATGTATTTTTGTTTCATCGTAAGCCATGGAGGTAGGTTATAGATAAATAACATCACAAGCCATGTATTGTGGGTATTGCTTTGCATCCCAAATGAATTTGTCCTATCAGTAGCCAATGTTAGGCTGAGGTTTCTTGGTTCTTCAACAAATTCGGGATGCTAGAGGTCAAACCTCTTCTATTTTGCAGAGTTAGCAAGATGCCTTAGCATGCCGTCCTCAATCCTTTCATTTCCATGCCAACAAAAGTTTTTTTGCATTAAGTGCATTACTGTACATACATCTAAATCTAGGTTTAATAGGCAAATACCATAACGTCTTTATTGGACTCTTTCTATTTGCTTGGTAGTATGACGCTGAGCATAAGAGACACTCAGTTAATGATTCGTATTCTCTGTGTAACAGCATACAATCTAGGGCAAGCGTGTGTCTTGTCATAACTCAATTCAACTGTGCGCATATCTTGTTTTGCGTCATAATTCTTTGTTGGCATGTCGTTTCTCAGCGGCAACATTTTTCTCAACCCAACCCACATTTTTCTCAACATTTTGTGTCATAAGGAAATCAGCTTTATAAAACCTGCATCACTCAACCCATATCTCACTTTCCAGTTGTACAAGTTTAACACTACAGATAACAATGTGAACTCAATACAATTCTCATACAAATGCTTCTTTGCATCTCTTTTCATCCTCTCAAACTTTTTCGGGTTCTCCCTGAACTCCCCTTCAATTGTATCCGCCGAACCTTTGAGACGATAGGCATCATCTAAGGGTTTAGTTGAGTTGCACCCTTCCAAGTTAAGTGCTCCTTACACCTTTTCAAAATTGGACTATCATACCTACTTTCTAAGTTTTCCCGACTATCAGTATGCTCCACTTCCTCCTCACTATGTTTAGTCCAACAGGTATAACTTTGATCAAATTCGTTAGCCACTAAGTACTGCTCACAAGTGTCTGGATGAACATGCCTCACAACGCCACACTTAACGCAAAGACAAACAATGAAGCCATGATCATCAGCATGATTACAACAAGCTAACTGTATGAATTCCCCAACCCCATACCAGTACTCCTTCAATAAACGATTCGCATACACCCATTCCATATTATCCATTTTATCTAGATAAGAGCAAATACAAACCAAATAACAAACACACTTAGAATTAAATCTCAATTCAAAATTATCGTTACACTACTTTAAATTGGTTACCAAGAACACAATATTATGCATGTACAACTAACAGCTTTAATTTAAAATAACTAATGAAACTCTTAAAATTCATCCACACAATAATATAATCTTTACATTCTCTTTATATATATCCCTACTTCATCATCAATACAAGTAACATCAAACTTTAATATAATTATACAATATATTAAAGTAAATAAAGAACTCCAATATATATATCTATCACAAAATGAAACAACCCTTCAATCACAATATATAGTATACTTTGAAAAAATTAAAAAGGTCTTATCTGTAAACATATATACAACAGCCAGCGAGCATTAAAATGTATATAAAACATATCTCAGATCATAGGTAGTCAAACTATATATATACAACAGTTGAAGCAATAATTTAACAGGGGATCGAGCAACCTGCAGAAAATGTAAAAAGAGAAAGTAGATCAGAATAGCACTATAAACACCCACAAAACTCACACAAGCCAATGCGTGCACCACATGCGCTAGTACTGCAACACCCACAAAACCCATGCAACCCAACCATCCCCTAGGACCCACACGGGCAACGATCTGACAGGGACAAAATGATAAATCCATGACAGAGAGTGGAAAAGGAAGGCAGAGGAGCTTGAAAACCTTCATCGCAGATGGAAAACTAAGCTTTATGTTGTTTTACAAAGTTTCAAATGACGATGAAAAAATGGGTATATCAGACTTATGAACAGAGAATATAGGGCGGTTATTATGATAAAATCGTCATATATCAAATGTAAGACGGGTTTTATTAGAATAACCGTCGCATATATACAACATATATATGATAGTTTTTGTTAGACAACTGTCATATATGATATGTTTTTTTAACAAAAAACTGTGGAATTATATCACGGTTTGATAAACAACCGTTATATATAGTTAACATATATATGATGGTTATTACTTATAACTGTCATATATGATTCTAGAAAATTTCCGCCTCTCCATATATGGCAGATTTTTAGAAATTGTGATATATAAAGCACCATATATGCACGATTCTGTGGTAGTATTTAGGGTTTTGGGACAATTTTGGCCCAGATGTTTTTTAATTTCCAAAGGGCAATTTTATCTCAGAAATTTTTTAAGAGGTATTTTGCCCTTATCATTATCTTGGTGAATTTTGACTGTTAACTGATAAAGTATGTTGATGTAGCAATCACCATGTCATTTTAGTTATTTTTTTGTTAAGGCGCAAACCTGCTCTATAAATCCATATATCGTGTATTTAATTTTTTTAAAGTTATATTTGAAAATTTTAAGGCAAATTTGCACCTTAACAAAAATAGCAGTGATGACACTTGGACTGTCAACCCAGAATATTTGGTCAACAAAAGGTCAAAGTTACCTAGTTTAACGACAGTGACAAAATTGCTCCCTTTTTTAAACTTTCGAGACAAAATTATCCCTTAACACTATATTTTATCAATACTATAAAATTATCATACTAATTTACAGCTTCTTTACGATTGACTCCCTCTGTCTTTACAAATAAGAGCATTTTAACGAAATCATGAGATTCTAAAAAATAGTTAAAAATAGTTAAATGTGATAATTATGTCAACGATTTAATTTTTTCTTCCTAAAAATGCCCTTATTTATGAATGAAAGAGAGAGTGATAATTAAAAATAAAGAAAGAGAATGTATTGAGTGTGATAATTAATTTAGAGCAAAATGAGAAAAATTACGTTTATTAGTGAAAGAAGCCCAAAAGAGATATTATATTTAAGAACAAACACGTTAAAAAAAATACTCTTATGTGTAAGGGCGGAGGGAGTACTATCTTTCTTATTTTACAACTAAAATTTGAGATTTACAACTAAGAATCCGTTCTTTACAAAATGTTCATAATTTATAATTATTTAAAGCTAATTTTTTAAAATCTTATCACTAAGCTTCTTAAAGTCACAATTAACCACATTTTTACCCATTTTATTTCCATTTAAATATTTTTTTTATTTTATATATTTTGTGGATATTCTTCGTTTCTTTTCTTTTTCTGTTTTTTTTAACTAGGATATATGCGTCATTCTCCCAAGTTGATGTTCCAGTGGCAACGAACATTATCTTGAATCAATCATTAGGAGCTTCTAGTTTGAGCTTTGAGACCTAACTCGCCATCACCATGGCGGCGGCTTGTACAGCTGTACCCCCATCTGTGTGTGTGTGTTGTCTTTGTTGTGTATTGTCCATGTAAATGTAATATCGTCTTCACTTGCCATCATTTTTTATATAGGACGCCAAATCATTTTTTTATTACATATGACCGGGATGGAACTCGAATTGGGTGCCATCATTACATTACAATAATCAAACGTGTTAGTACATTATTATGTTTTTTTTATTTAAATCACAACAAATACACACACACACACACACACACAGAGTTTAACATTGAATGGCTAGAATCTTCCAAGAATTTGTTATATATTCAAATTTTTTAAAAAGGTTTGATAATGAACATAAAATTAAATCAGAGTAATGGATACCAATCATCCCAAATTAAGAAAGTTGCAAAGTATTATGTCTAGTACCAATTTGAATTAGCAATAGAAACTGTTTTTTTAATATGATTTACTATATATATGATGAGGTAAATGTGCCAAAAGCATGTTTTTATAAAAAATGTCAAGTGGGGTTAGTTCATTCATTCATAAGGCTCAACTATATGTCTATTTTCTCTCTTGAATCGCTCTAGTGCTTATTTAGAATGGCGATTGAAGCTTACAAAAGTAATTTTTCAATTGTAATTTACTATGTACTCCTCTGGTCCTTTATATAATGCACTTCTAACATTTTTCACATAGACCAAGGAAAACCTTAAATTTTATTAACTCTACCATAAAATTCAACAATTTTTTAACTCTACCCTCATTTAATATACATGATACTAAATGAAAACAAAGTCAACACAATAATAAGTTGAGGGTAAAATTGTACATCTACATCAAAACTGTAGGAATTCGGGTGTACTTGGAATCCGGTTGATTCGTTGAGTACCCACACGAGATCGGAGCACTAATTTGGACTCCGATCACGTATACGGAAGATACACCGGAGAGAAGAAGAGACACAGAGAGAGAGAGAAAGAGTTCTATTTGTACGGTAAACATAAAAACTATATATCTTAAACTCAAACATCTTCCCTTATTATTATGTAGGGGAAGTTCATGTTTTGAATTTTGAATTTTAAATAAAACATTAAAATTCTTCTTTTAAACTCATATATTTCTCATATTTATATAATAGTCACTAATCCACCAAGCGTGGACTAGGCATATTCCAACATCTCCCACTCATACTTGGTGGATCTGATGTTATGGGTCAATTATCTTTCTCTTCCATTCTTCTTTCATACTAGGTGTTTTGCCATAACCGAGTGGGCATGACGTCTCCATTTGAGTGTCTTGTACTAGGAATCCCTTTTACATGGATTAGCACAAGAACAACCCTATAGTGCAGCTCGATTATATAAATATAATGCCTCAGATATCCTAGATTTAACTCATATACACTTTCCTTGTGGCTAATATAATCCCTCTTGAGCCAAGGTAAAACTCAGATTGCCTTTCCTATATGCATAGTGTATACTCTTATGAAATTCCCAAAGTAACATCATAAGGGACCAGTCTCAGACACAAGCATAAATGTGTATATTCTAGGTAATCTTTCTTTCGCCCAAATAGCATTTCAATATGAATCAAC
>JBAGKO010000002.1:1176273-1191246 GCA_037177275.1 Acacia concinna | reverse complement strand
TAAGTATTAACTTGTTTCAGTGAAGCAATATATTTTCCAACTTCTAGGTATGATTTGTGATTATAATTGAGTTAATACTGTTATGATGATTATGATGAAATGTTATTGTTGTGGAATGCTTATGAAAATTATATTGAGCATATTATGTTCTGTTATGGGATATATTGGGTTGTGTGGAAGAGATATAGTGAAGTTGTGTGTCTATTGGCTCTCTCATTCTTAACCCGAATTTGAGTTGAGTGTTTTGGGTAGACACCTCCCTGTTAATGGTATAGTGGTGGTGACATGGGAGGGGACAATTTTCTTGAAGTGACTAGCTAACCTTTGGCCAGGTATATTAGCACTGATAGGTTGTACCACGTCCATAAGATATAAGGAGGAGCAGGATGGATGAGTGGGGATGATCTAATTTATGGAATGTATCAAGTACTATTTTATTATTAAGAATATTGTTATATTTATTTATAAACCTACTTCTCTGACTTGCAATCCTTTCTTACATATTTTATAAATTGATTTTGGTTACTAGGACTTCGTGTCTCACCCTGTTATTATTAATATTTTTTAAGTGAGACCTCTCATCCAGACAGAGGTCAAGGGAAGCAGGTGGAGGCATAGGCGACAATAGCCTTGTATACCTCTGGACTTCTTTTGGGGATTGTATTGTTTATATTGTCATCATAGGGTCATCATGCTTTAATATATTTTGACATTTTTTTATAACTGTCTTGATAGCTGTTGGCTTATTATTGGGCTGGAGGCCTTATTTTGCATACTCTAATATGGTGGATCAACTATATTTTATGTGTGAATGTTAGCAACCCATTATTAACTTATTCCAAGAGACGCAAACGTTCCAGAGAAAATTAGAAGACTATAGTTCTTATTTCCTTAATATGATAATTTTTATTTTCAATTATTTCTTCATTGTAATTCAGTCCGTTAAGTAGTGGGTCAACCAATTATAATAAGTGGGGCAACCTACCAGTCATGTAGGATAGTGGTTAGTTATTTTGCTATTTTTCTTGTCTTTATTTATATAAAAGAAAATACCAAAAATATATGCTCTGTAAATTATAAATAGGCATTTGGCTCTGATTAATGGATAGAACGAATTTACAGAGTAATTATTGAGTGGAGATTCTCCTTGGCTATTAGAAGAGTAAGGGTGATATACTTGCTTATAATTCTTCTAGTAGAGTTTTGTTTTATTTCTTTTCCATAATCGAAATTTTCTGGCTAGTTACTACTAAATTGGTATCAGAGCCATGGTTAATACTATATCATCTCAGGCTAACCCATAAATTAGATCATCCCAGACCAACCCAGAAAAATAGCAAAATAATTAACCACTATCCTACAAGACTGTTGGGTTGCCCCACTTAGTATAATTGGTTGACCCACTACTTAACGAACTGAATTACAATGAAGAAATAATTGAAAATAAAAATTATCAAATTAAGGAAATAAGAACCACAGTCTTCTAATTTTCTCTTGACCGTCTGCGTCTCTTGGAATAAGTCAATAATGGGTTGCTAACAGTGAGACATTGTTGTGTTTGGGCCCTTTGTGATGGGATTCTGTGTTATGTATGATATTACTATAATGGGTTTGTGGGCGTGTTTTGTGCCATGGACCTCGATGTGTAGGTAATTTGGATTAATCAAAAGGTTTTCAGAAATGATAAACAAATTCTTTTTATAACCATGATAGACCTTTTGAATTTAGTTTTACTCTTTTCTATCATGGTTAATCTTATAAAGAGGTTTAATTCTTTTAACCATGATAGTATTTTGGAAATGTGGTTTGAAATTTTTCTATCATGGTTAACTATTAAAAGAATCCAACTGGATGGTTTAATGCATGTTTATTTAGAAAGGGTCTTTTCAGGTCCCAACTAAGAGAAAATATGATCAAATGATCCTGTGAAATTCATAATTGCATTTAAGTCCCAGTTGATAACTTCATGGGCTTCCATTGACAACTCTATGAATGTCCATTGACAACTCCATGGAACTTAAGTACAATTACGAGATTTCACAAGACCGTTGATTGTATTTTCTCTTGATTGGGACCTAAACGAAATTTTCTCTTTATTTATTTTCCCTAATCTCTCAAAAAAAAGTTAATTAAGTTTATATTTAGGACCAAAGGTAGTAACTACACAATTTCTATACTTATATGGCCCAATACAAAGGAATTTAGATAGAGCATTACATTACAAAAAGTAGGGCCCCAAGTGATAATAGAAAGCAAAATATATAAGAACCATAACATAAAGTAAGAAGATCCCAATGTTTGTGCCTTGCAAGGTAGAAGTTGAAGGAAAGAGCACAGGGTATCAATTTGAGGCAAGTTACAATTTTTTTACTAAAAAGATAAATAAAAATATCTATTTATAGGTTGATAACTTATTTTGGAAATAGTTTTAGCCACTTGTTTTTACTTTTTACTTAGTTGTTCTCAAACAAAAAATTGGAAATCTAAAAGCAAAAAACAATTTTAACATGTTTTCTGTTTTTGGTTTTTGGTTTTTTTTTTTAATTTTCTTTTCTAAAAAATCTCAACCCTAAACCCCAATAGTTTTCTTCAACTCCAGAGTTTCTTCTAGGGCCAGAACCAAGAAAGCACTTTAACAATAGCTACCGAAGCTTGTTGGCCGTTGTCTTCTAAGCTTGCTCACCTTCTTCTCCTCCTCCTTCAACTAGGATTTTAACTTTAGGTTTTACTTGTTTGATTTTTTTGAGTCGAGCTTAAAGGTAAGTTCATTTACTTTTTGATTGTCTGGCGGGTAGAAATATTCTAACATAATTGCACCATGCCTATGTGAAAACTTCATTAGTTATAGAATTATTGTAAAGAAGTGTTGTGAGTCTTTCTTCTCACTTTCCCTCTTTCCTTGATTTTATTCATAAACAAGGGGGCTTATTGTATTTTTACCTACAAAATTCATTTTAATTTTGATCCTTAGTCTTGCAGTTAAATTTCAAAATATTTTGGTCCTTAATTGAAATTAATTTCATATCATAGTCCCTTAATGAAATTTTCCCATATCATGGTCTCTTTGAAGAATATGGAAAGGAATATCTGCATATTGGTAAGCAAACAATTTCTCTTGTGATTCATTTACCTCTTTTTAAGACAAAGAAACTTAGGCACACTAGGCTTGAGATAGGCAAGAGAAAACGAATCTCTTCATTGGAAATTTTGCTAATCTTTATCCTTCTACTATGAAGACTCACAATTCTGTCAAGATGGCTAGGGAAGTGCCCAAGTAAAGCTTCCCAAGGAGCCATGAAAATCTTGAGTTGGAACTATCGTGGTGTCAGGAAGACCACGGTAGTTTAAAGGTGTAGGTGCTTAGTTTCCAATAATTGTATAGACTTTGTGCTTTAATTAGAAACTAAAATATCTGTTCAAGATGCCTTCACTCCTTTTTTGAATTTAGATTTTTCAAATTTCTGTGGGACTGATGCGCTTAGATTAGGTGGCGGTACATTAGTTACTTGGAAATCTTCTTTTGCAGTAGATGTCATTGAAGCTACTCCCTACATCTATCATAGCAAAATTCATGAGGTCAATGCCGCTTCTGATTACCCCATCTCTTTTGTATGTGGTCTTCCTCCTTCTAGTTCTAGACATGTGCTTTAGGAATGGCTATCAAATACTTCTATTAACATAGATAGACCATGGATGATTGTTAGGGATTTTAACCAAATACTTTCCCATGATGATAAACTCTTGTATACGAGTGAAAATAGTGGCATGAGAGATTTTCGAGCATGTCTTGATGATTGTAATCTTTTTCATGTCCCTCAAAAGGGTCATGTATTCACTTGGTCTAACAATAGGAAGGGTCAAGCTTTCTTACTAGAGAAAATTGATAGAGCATTCATGAATCATTAATGGCTATCTGTGTACCCTTCTTCAATGATTAATCTCCTACCCATTGCTTCTTCAGATTATGGTCCAATTTTGTTCTTGACTCAAGAAGAAATAAGAAGGGCCAATTTTAAAAAACTTGAAGAGTTCTAGTTTAAATTTCCTGAATGTGATATAATCATAAGAGCTTCTTGGCTTTAAACTCCTTAGGGTCCCCCTCTTTCAAATTGCAATGCAAGTTAAATAGAACTATTTCTGATTTGGTTGCCTGGAATAAGTCATACACTAGAAATTTATTTTAGTGAATAAAAATTGCAGAGGAAGCATTAACCAATGTATCTTTATCTATCTCTATGTCAATATCTCCCTTTAAAGAACGAGAATTTGAACTTGCAAGTATGAAGCATCAACTATAATTCCTATATGACTGTCAAAATAGCTTTTGGTCTCAAAGAGCTAAATTGAAATAGATTTGTGAAGGGGAGAGAAACACCAAGTAGTTTTATTCTACTATCTTTAGAAGAAAGTCAAAAAATCATATAAAGAGTATAAAGAGGGAAGATGACTCTTGGACAAGCAATACTGAGGAAATCATGTGAATGGCAAAGTCTCATTTTGAAGAGGTTTTTCAGGGCCATAATGAGCTCCTTACAGAAGATATTCTTAGAGTATTGATCAGGTATCTATCCCTATTTTATCTCATGATCATTTCCAAAGTTTTTTGTAGCCTTTTAATTTGAATGAGATCAAGGAAGCTATCTTCTTACTTCCTAAGAATAGTGCAACTAGCCCATATGGAATTCATGCTCGTTTTTATCAAAAATACTGCAAACTTGTAAAGTTTGATCTATTAGATATGTTGCAATCTTTTTAGGACACTGAATTTATTTTGAAGTCATTCAACAAAACTAATATTATTCCCATCCCTAAATCTGATCAAGTATAATCCTTTAGAGATCTGAGACCAATAAGCTTATGCAATGTTGTGTACAAGATTGTCTCAAAGGTGCTTTGTACGAGAATGAAAAAGGTTCTAGAAGATTATATAGCACCCTTTCAATGTGCTTTTCTAAAAAGAAGAAATATTTCAGATAATATATTGCTGGCAGCTGACCTCATGCACCAAATTCATTCAGCTAGGCAAGGCAGGAAAAAAGTTATTACCCTTCAAAAGCCCTTGTTACCCTTTTTTGGAACTTCATCTATGTTGTTCTAAAGAAAATGAACTTCCCAGATAAATGGATTTCCTTAACTATGCAATGCATCACAAGTATTCACTATCAAGTTTTATTCAATGGACATGTTATAAGCTCCATTATTCCAACTAGAGGAGTTTGGCAAGGATGCCCCCTTTCTCCATACATTTACATAATTGCCGCTAATGTCCTATCATGCTTATTAAACTCCTTTGAGCATTAAGGAAATCTTAAAGGGATTAGAATCAGTAGAAGCTCTCAGCCTGTATCCCATCTTTTATACATGGATGATTCAGTTCTCTTTTTTGAAGGAATAAATCAGAGTGTTTACTCAATTAAGGCTTCTTTAGATCTTTATAGTTTGTGGTCTAGTCAACAGATCAAAATCCACACTCATCTTCAGTCCAAATTTCTCTCATGATCAAAAGAATCACTATGCTCATTTTTTGGGAATCCATTACTCTGATAAGCTTGGAAAATATTTGGAAACCTGGGTTGATCCTAGAAGGAACAAAGAGCAAGTATATTCTCAAGTCACCCTTTATGTCGATAAAAGAACAGCAGCTTGGAAATCTAGATTACTGTCACAAGCTTCAAGATTGACATTAATAAAATATGTTCTCTCTTGTGTTAACATTCATGTTCTATCTTGTATGAAGCTTCCCTAGATCATATGCAACATAATTGATTACATATGTGCTAATTTCTTCTAGGGCTTTAATGGTGATAGAAATCATATTCATATAGCTAGCAAGGATTTTATATTCAAGTCCCTCTTAGAAGGTGGGCTGGATATTCACTCAATCAGATAGGTTTACAATGTATTGCTGGCAAAGCGAATTTAGAGGATTCTTAATGCCGAACAAGAAACCTTGCTTGTTGAAACTTTGAAGCCTAAATATATAGATGTAAATGATGTTGCTTTGGTGCGTAAGCCTTATAATTCATCTTGGATTTGAAAAGAAATATATCAATGTGCTCACCTTATAACTGATCGTTTATGTTGGAAGATTGGAACTAGAAATTCTATCTCTTTAAACCATCCTTTGTGATGGCCCATGCAGTCTAATTTTGCAGGTGGTCCTTCTTTAAGATCATTTACAGATTTATTAGTGCATCTTCCTTCTAGCTGGTGTCCAATTAGATGGAATCATAATTTAGTCAAGAGTGTTGATCGTCCACATATTGCTAACTCAATAATTTATACCCCTATCTCCTACATGAATGGTCAGGACAAGTTAATTTAGACTCTTAGTCCTTCGGGTAATTATGAGGTTAATATTGCTTGTAGAAGTATCTCATCCTTGCAGCAAAATCAAAGTGATAATTTTTGGAGGTTCCAATGGTCTATTTCATTGCCTATGAAGGATATGTTATTGTATGGAAGATTCTTAATGATGCAATTCCTTCAATTGATGTGCTATATAAATATCATGTTGATGTCCAAGGTAATTGTTTTTTGGCTACGATGCATAAAAAATATTGAAACATTTATTTGTGACTTGCCTTTTCAAGAGCAGTTTGGTTTGGAAGACTTTCAATTTCATTCAATTTCAGCACTTTCCCTGTCTTTAAAGATTGGCTTAAAAGATCATTGATTGAATTAAGTAGGAATGGACAAACTAAATGGTGATTTTGATAATCAAGCTTATTAATTGTTTGTGGACAAAGAGTAATCTTCTGATTCACAAAGGTGTGAAAGTGGAGCCATTGCAAATAATTAAAGAAATACATTTCTCGTTGTTACTTTGCAAAGTTGCATTTTCATCAGAAAATACAAGAGTGAAAAGGCAAATGGTTCTTCCTCAGACCATTTAACTAAGTTTTATTCCATTAGGGTGGAGCATTATCATGAAAAAAGTTGTTCAGGAAGATTTGTGTTGCTCCACTCTCATATTTGTTATCAAGGCCAATCAGTTCAAACTTTGCAATGGAAAAAAATTGATTGGTTATGAATTTTGCTCACATGGGATTACGATCTACCCTCCTCTGAATTATTCAATGTCTTCTTTTTAGTAATTACATAATAGAGAAACTGACAATTTTTTGTAGGAAAAAAAGTTGGTTCCTTAACGAGGAAACATGGCACTCTTCTATTGATATTATTCTCCAAGATATAGGAAGTCTTTTGAATTATTTTAATTTAGATAGAATAGAAGTGATACCTAATATAGATAAAAGTGTTATTAGTTCTTTATGACATAATTGCTGACTAACTCATTTGATATTTTTAATAAAAATTATCTTTTATCAAAAAGTAAAAAGAAGTTTCAGTTAGAGGTTGGGAGGCATAGAAGGATAACGGTAACTTTGTCTCAACAATATAAGAGTATTTTTTATTAAAAAAAATTGCATTTACTAACCTCTTCCCATAGTCATGAGCTCCAACTTCGAGAAGTTTTGGTTGTTTGTTGTCTGTCTTTGAATTGTCATCTTGTTCTAGAATTAATGTCTCACACCCCAGTCCATAGCCATACATACCATAGTAGTAGTTACCTACATTTTGAATCTGATTTCGATCTCTTGTTAAATTTTCATTCTCCTCAATTCAAAGCTAATTAAAGTCTGGTTCCTGCCTTTTCTCTGCTTTTCTACAATGGCCTCTCAATTTGAAAAAATTGAGAATGGTCGCATTATCAATTTGAAAGTGTGATGGCAGTAATGGACCTTACAATAGTTGTCACTCATTAAAGACAGTCATAAATTGTAAGGAAGGAGGGACGAGAAGGTAGATGTACAAGATTGCAAGCATTTATGAGGAGATGGCTCTGTTTTCTATTTTAGATTTTCTTTTGTTTGAGTGCTCAGAGAATTTTAGACACCTTTTCACACCTGAAAGGACTAAGGTGAACATAACGGGTAACATTATCAAAATATTAGCTAAGCTATAAGGATTTGTGTTTAGCCTTCTTTTTATGTATCATTTGCAGCTTATGTGGCTTTTATCTAATTACTGTATTATACCAATTTCACATATATAGGAGCTAAATTATGTGGCCCTTTTGCTAAAACCTCCTAATGGATAGTGATTGTAGAGGCAAGAATGCTCTTTTTTGCTTTTTGGTCCCCCCTCTTAGGAAATGGTTGGCTTATGTCCTCTTGATTCGGTTCAAATTCTTCACAATTATAGTGAAAGCGTGGCAAAGAAAACCAGACTCCCAACTCTTGCGTGATCCTTCTTATGTTTTTTTTTTTTTGGGGGGGGGGGGGTGTGGTATACGTTGTCTTAGACCATAGAAAAGGAGGAGGAACAGAGACAACATTATTATTTTATTATTTTTAACAAATTCACGACCTTGTGAAGCTTAATTAAGACATTCAAAATGTGACAACGATGAGCTCAAGGGCATCTCTGTCGCCTCTTCGGAATAACTTAATGCTAACATTAATTCAAACCAAGCGAACATGAATTTATATAAAAATTTTAAATTATAGTCACAAAATAAAGTATATAAAAAAATGTTGTTATAATCATAGCTCATTTTAAATTTTATATGCTACTCCGTAATGTACAAGTACACTACCATGATTAATTCACCGATACTTTTTTAATTACAGTTCATAATTTTAAGTTACCTTGGAGCTCTCACCCTCAATTGTAAATTGTATCCCTAGATATTTAATTATTTATGCAGAAAACGTATTATATATATATATATATATATATATATAAACACACACACCGCATGGCCGATGGGGGATCGATATCATTTTCTTTTCAATGGTTTAAACTTTAAAGCAGAAAACTCATCAAAGGGATACTTTTTTTGTTAAGCCTAATTTGGCCTCTTATGGCAACTGAATCTGAAGAGGATCAAAACAGTAGGTGAGATTTTGATATGATTCAAAGTACTGGTAAAATCAAGTTTGGTAATGGAAGGAAGGAAGGAAGATGTATCAAATACGCTCTCCTTTCTAGGAATTTGTTAGAGGTCCATTTGTCTGTATTGAGTTTGTGGGATTCCTTCCTCTGTAGCACCATTTTTCTTTCTCTCAGAAGTTGTCTGTTCTGATCCTTTATAAGCTTCGTCAGAAAGCACAAGCAACTTCTTTGATTCTGATTTCTCATAAAGTCTAATTCACCCTCCTCTACTCCTTCTATCGTTCTCAAAATCTGTGTCTTCATGTTCCACTTCAACTGAAATTGTTCTATTGTATTTGTTTCTCGTGCACATATGATCTAACTTCTGAACATTTTATGCTCAACCAAGTTTTTCCCAGAATACGATTTTCCTGAGAAAATGACAGCATCTGAAAAGCCTAGCACCAAAGGACAAGCATGGTTAGATGAATCTCTTTTCTCTTTCAACCAATTTTCCTTTGCATTATCCATTGCAATTTGTGACGGTTTCTCTTTGTAGGTTCTGCACCACCGGATTGCCAAGCGACATTGTGGTTGAAGTGGAAGACATGACCTTCCATTTGCACAAGGTGAGCCTATATCATCTGGGTATATTTCCATCTCCAGAACTAACAATCATATGTGCCCTAATCTCTGAAATTTCTCACCTGTGTCTTGTATCCCAGTTTCCTCTGATGTCGAAAAGTCGAAAGATTCACGACCTGATTACAGAGCAGGAAGCGAATCATTCCTTTGTTACTAGAACTCATCCTGCTGCCACAGAAACACAATCTGTCACAGAAGAAATTGAGGAAGACGACGAAATTGCAGAAGAACACTGTCATATAACGTTTGCAGAGTTCCCCGGCGGCTCTGAAACCTTCGAGATAGCTGCCAAGTTCTGCTACGGTGTCAAAATCGACTTATCCTCTTCCAATGTGGTCTTTCTCCGCTGTGCTGGTGAGTTTCTTGAGATGACTGAAGATTACTCTGAAGATAACCTTATCTACAAGACGGAGAAGTTTCTCTCTCAGTTTGTCCTCAACAGCATCAAGGATTCCATAAGAGCGCTCAAGTCCTGCGAGCGGTTGATGCCTCTGGCAGAGACATTAGGCATTACGCAGAGATGTATAGATTCCATTGTTTTCAGCGCCTCGTCGTCGGATCCGGCACTTATTGGTTGGCCGCTGAGTGATACCGGAGCCAATGACGCAACAGCTCAAGGTTCTGACTCAAAGCAGATCTTGTGGAATGCGATTGAGACTGGTGGAAGAAAAAAGGGCGTGGGCAGAGGCCTTCCAAGAGGAGACTCATGGCTTGAGGATCTGGCGCGTCTGAGTTTTCCTGTCTTCAAGCAGCTCATTTTTGCCATGAAAAAGGCGGATACAAGACCAGAGATAATAGAGAGTTGTCTTCTGTATCATGCAAAGAAACACATTCCTGGCGTATCAAGGACGAATCGGAAGTCGTTAATCTCATCTTCGACGGCAGTTTCAGAGGCTCAACAGAAAGAGTTACTGGAGACTGTAATATTGAATCTCCCATTGAAGAGCTGCTCCAAATCCTCCACAGCAACGAGGATTCTGTTCGGGTTATTGCGGACAACGAATATATTGAACGCATCCGAAGTTTGCAGAGACGTATTGGAGAAGAAAATAGGTTCACAGCTAGAAGAAGCGACACTGGACGACCTTCTCATACCGAACTACTCGTATTTGAACGAAACGCTATACGACGTTGATTGTGTTGAGAGAATGTTAGGCCATTTCTTGGACGGTTTAGAAGAAATAAACGACGCCGCCACAATCGACGGCAGGTCTCCGACGTTGACACTTGTGGGTAAACAAATCGACGGCTATCTTTCAGAGATAGCTTCCGACGCAAATCTCAAACCAGAAAGGTTCTACGACTTCGCTCACTCTCTCCCCGAACAAGCCAGACTGTTCGACGATGGCCTCTACCGTGCCATAGATATCTATCTCAAGGTAGAAACTAGCAACAAGGGCCGACCATTCGTAATGTGGATTTTTTTTTCGTTCTGTTTGTCATTTTCAGAAACACGTTCAAGACACAAAAATTCACTACTCTAGTACTCTTCCACTGGTTGCAGGCACATCCATGGATATCAGAAGCGGAACGCGAAAGGATGTGCGGGCTGCTGGACTGTCAGAAGCTAACACTAGAGGCATGCACGCACGCGGCGCAGAACGAGAGGCTTCCACTGAGGGCAGTGATCCAAGTGCTGTTCTTCGAGCAGCTTCAGCTCCGGCACGCGGTGGCGGGGTCGTTCATGACGGCGGAGGACGAGGGCGGGAGGTCATCGGGGGCGGGGGATGGGACGGAAGAGGAAGCGCGTGAGAAGGAGGAAAGCGGCACGTGGAAGGTAGCGGAGAGAGAGAATCAGGTGCTGCGGCTGGACATGGATAGCATGAGGACGCGGGTGCATCAGCTGGAGCGAGAGTGCTCCACCATGAGGAAAGTGATCGCGAAGATTGACACCAAGGGGGGCCCACAGGGAGGAGGAGGAGGAGGAAGGTGGAGGGCATCATTGGGAAAAAAATTTGGGTGCAAATTCAAGACGCAGGTTTGTGACTCCCGCGAACAAGCTGTGGTTGATACACGCAAGGCACGACCCCATCAACAGCATCCTCATGCCCACAATGAATAATACTCCATCAACACAATAACGCTTTCGCTTCATTTTCACGTGAGGTTGATGAATCGGGTCCTTTTAATTAATTTAATCCACGTGTATTCTGTTTATCAAGCGTTTTGTTTAAAATGGGAATTGAGGAATAGGATGATGTGGAAGTTATTGATTGGTCAGCTTTTGAGGGGCAAGAGAGATGAGAATTATGGGGGAATAATATATACAGTATAAATTAAATGAGGAGATAGTGGGTGTCCCAGTGGTTATTGGTAATGGGGGAAATTAAGATGCTTTTATTGGAGTGTGGGTGGGAAGCACATTTACGTAAGTAGCAGTAGCAATAGCAATAGCAATAGCAGGAATGAATATTGAATTGTTGAGGGGATAATATTAACACCAGGTCCAGAAAATAGAAACAAGAGAAATAGTCCTAGTCCTAGTCCTACTCCTACTACGGATTGCTTGTGATGAAAGGTGGGTGGTGATAAAGAAGAGGGAAAGTAGTGATGATTGGGAGGAGGAGGAGTAGCTAGAAAGGGTGGAAGATGGAGACATAATGACTGCACTTTTTTCATGTTGCCTAATATTATTCCCTTTTTTTTGTTGTTTGGCCAGTCAAAACATATGATGTTCCCGCGTGTTCCCTAATTATTTTCAAACATTATAATTATATATATATATATATATATGTGAATGAGTAACGCCTAAGCAACCTTTTCAATGAATGCCTCCACTTGGGGACCTCCCAAGTCCTATATATAATCTTTACCCTTTTCTTCTTGTTTATGCTCGCTCTCTCGCTACTCCAAACAGTACGTACAGATTGTTCATATAATTTAGTGCTTGTTTGGAATAACTTATTTAGAGGTAATAAGATCTTATTTGTGAAGTATAAAGTAAGTATGTGAGAGGGGTCTTTCTCATACTTTGTGTATAAGATCTTATTTAGTCCAAATAAGTCATACCAAACAAGCCTTTAAACATTTATGTATTTCCTTAATAGAACAACTTCCTTTTAGCGGTTGCCTTTAATGAGTTCCTAAAAATGTAAAATAAAATAGAGGGGTGGAAATCGGCCTAACCAACCTTTGTCCAAATAGGTCGAAGTCTATAATAAATCCTTATAGTATAAGACCTAGCCTTCAAATTCTTGATAAGGTCTGACTCATTTTTAAAAGCCTACATTGTATTGCAAAAAGAGAAAAACACAAAAAGCATGCAAACTTGCTAAAGCTTATTTAGAGCCTATGGCCGTTAGGACTTTTGATGCTACAATAAGCTCCATAAATTAGCTGGAGCTGGAAAGCTTGAACTGTTAATACTACTTTTCCAGTTCCAGCTTCATTAAATTTTGTTAATCCAAATAACTAGCTTATTATAAGTAACTTAAATTTTAAAAGTGATTCTAATTATGTAAAAAAAGTGGCCATCCAAACAGACCCTATGTCTACAAGTTTTTTTATGGTAATCAAAATTCATTCAGTCAATAAAATGATTAGACATCATGTATCTACAATTGTTGTGTAACAAGCTTGCACAGAATAAAAAATGAGGCATTAATATGATCTTCCTTACGAACCTGGTTAAAAACAAAAAAAATTGTAACAAATTACATATATCCTGATATAAGATATTAGAAGAGGCTTTCCTTGTTCTTGACGGTGGCAGGAGCAATTTTTCTTATGCAAAATACTTCAAGTGTGAGATCTTCATATTTTGTGAAACGGGTGGATTTGGTGATCCAATATAGTGAGCCTCTGTAGCAAAGAAGGGAAATATTTGCCTTGCATGAGCATCCTTAGAAAAAAAAAAAAGGCTCGACAGGTTCTCCTGAAAACAAATCCATGATTGGCAGGTTGTCATTGTTGCACTTCTTTGTTTGTTCAACACAATGATCCAACCATGATTTGGGATATGATTACGAGAAATCGATGCCTGGACATTCAGAGGAGGATCGATGATGGAGATTGTCGGGGTTCTGTGAATGCCAGCGACATAGTTGATACTGCAATCTCTATTTCCTTTAATGACTGCTGCGATATGAACATTTTGGATAAGGTGAGGCTTTTTTAATCAAACGGAATGAACAGTACATATTATTAACAAAATACAATACAAAAAAAATATTTAAGGAGATGCTACACTATAAATCGTGCTTATCAGAAACAATTTTCACAAATCGTTGAAAATAATCACGATTTGTGTGTAAAAGAGCGTACAGGGAGCTGAGAGAGTCACATGTGTCAGGGAGCAAGTCATTCACACTGTGAACAACTATGACAAGTCGTTCACGTGTTGAACGACATGCACGGTCGTTCAATGCGTGAACGACTGGACAGATGCAGCAGGCTTTTATATTTTTTTTTCTTTTTTGCAGTGTTACAGGCTTTACGATGCATGCGTGGTCGGTCTCAATTATTCAACCTTCAGCTTCTTCTTTGTTCAAGTATAAATAGCAACCTTCTTCCTTCTTCTTTCATTCTTACGCCTTATTTCTTCCTGTGACAAAGCTTCTTCATTCATCCTGCATTCTTACTCCTTCTTTCTTTCTGTGATAAAACTTCTTGATTCATCCTACATTCAACACTTCTTCTTCTACAACATTTCCAACTTCCTCTTTCATCTTATTCACATACACTTCCTTCTTTAGCTTCCTTCTTCACTTCTTTATCCGTGTATCTCTTTACCTCATTCTCCATTTTTTCTTACTCTACACTGGTGCTTAGAAGTTTGGGATATCTATAATTATAGTAAGTAATGTTGTATATAATTTCGTTAAGTTGTATAGTTTAGAATATTTTTTATTATTTTAGTAACTATAATGTTACCATTTATTTTATTTGTAGGTGTTATGTATTCCTAAGGAACTTGAAGGATCAAATAGGAGCCTCATATTTAATTGTACGTATATAAGCTAAGCACATTCTTATAGGGATTTTTTCTAATAGTTGTAAGTATGTTATTTTGTCTATACCAAAAATTTGCTATGATATGTAGAAAGAATTTTTGAATATTTGTACTAGTACTCTTCAACTATGATCTTATTTTCTTCATACATGTTATTATCTTGTACTTCCATAGAACCAAATGTTGGAGAAAATTAATTTGGTGTAGAACTCTGTCTAATATCACATATATAGGGAGGATGTTTTTTTTATTGAATAGGGAGGGTGTCTTTTAATGTAGTTAATATAGGATAATTTTTTATTATTTATATGGTAATTAGTTTATTGTCTATTTTTTTAACAATTATTTTGTAAAAACTTACATATTTTAGCTACAACTAAAATAATTGAAAATATTCTCACTGATAAGATCAATCGGTGCTCATATGTTATATAAAAATTTAAATGATAGGTTGGAGATAGAAGGATAATGAAGAATATACTGTTATAGAGAAAATG
>JBAGKO010000002.1:1157337-1167698 GCA_037177275.1 Acacia concinna | reverse complement strand
GAAAACCCAAGTTCATTTCTCAAGATGATGTCTTTCACAACATATTTGCATTTCTTACTTGGGTTAAAGTACATAGTCTACAAATGATCCCAAGCTGCAACTTTTGTCAAACTCTTCATCCTTAATACACCCCACCCACCCAAAAAAAACGAAATCAGCGTGTAAACCCTAAGAATGTAAATGAAAGTTGCAAAGCTTAAAGTTGCTACATGAGATTATAAGGCGAGATGCTTACCTTTTGACCTCCCTTACTTTTCTTGTTGAGTTTTGCACTTTCTTTCCATGACTGAGTGATGAAAAGCTTAGTCATATCAATCTTCTCAAAATTTCTAAGTTAATTACTATAGTATTGTAGTGAACCTAGGTCAAGACACAAAGAGCTAAATGCAAGTTAATTTTCCCTAAAACAATAAATTCAGGCAAGCAATTTAGGATTAATAAAATTTAAAACCATCTAAAATCCTAATTAATAAAGCAAATGCAGCAACACAACGAAAGATAAAATTTCAATGGAGATTGACTTTCAAGATAATAATAGAAACTCTTGCTCTCCTAGAAATACCATTGAACCATCATAGCCTCTCTAATCAATTTCTAAGTCTTGAATTCCAATCTTAATTCAGAATTAACAATTAAATCCATATCTCTTATTGACACAAACTATGTATCAATGCAACATATTAATTGCAAGAGATAGTCAACTAGGTTATTCAAGCACTTAAGGATTGCATATAATTCATTTCGAATTACAGAGATAATGAATATC
Organism: Acacia concinna; assembly: GCA_037177275.1. Taxonomy (NCBI): domain Eukaryota; kingdom Viridiplantae; phylum Streptophyta; class Magnoliopsida; order Fabales; family Fabaceae; genus Acacia; species Acacia concinna. The sequence continues at coordinate 1,166,932 of JBAGKO010000002.1, read as the reverse complement.
CAACTTAGATTCTTCACTGATTAAATTGCTTGAACTGAAATTCAGAATGTGCTCTACCTAGTCAACAATTCATAAGCATCGTCTCACTCATAGATGAACATTGCAACTAGAAACATACATCCATGACAATATTTGCCTAAAAGAATTACAGAGAAAGAAGAGGGAATAAATGACTCATCCTTACAAACATTAAAGCTCAAGTTCTCAACATTCCTAGGAGAACAACGCAATCTAGTTGCTCATGGCTTTGGAAGACAGTTCGTCATCAAAGCCACAAAATCCAACTCAGGATTACTTCAATTCCTTTGAAGATCCACCCATTAACTCCAAAGGAACTCAACAATCTAGAGCTGGATTTGCAGATCCCTCTGCCGAAGATAGAAGAAGACTAAAAATGAAGGAGAAGAGAAGTGGTGTCAATGGGTGATGAGCGTGGTGGTGATGAAGCCGAGAAAATGAATTCGCGAGATGAAATGATGAATGAATGAATGAATCTTTCTAGAATGTGATCTCTAGTTCTATTGGCTCAAACCAGGTCATGGGATGGCAAACGGGTTATGGGTCTAGGAAATGTGTATGGGGCTCCATGTGGTGTGGATCTTCTCTTCTTCACAAATTAGTCCCTCTAGTCTTCAATTCTCAATCTTGTATTTTAGTCCTTCTTTAATCCTTATTTCCTCCAAATTTTCCTACAAGAAAATAGAACAATTGTAGTACCATATATTCTAAAATAAAATGCTAGGAGAAAATGACAATTATGCCCTTTTTAATCATTATTTTATATTTTCCACATTAATTCCAAATAATCCCAATGTATCCAATTAAATGTAATTTAATCATGATAAACCCAATAAAAAGTTCTACAAAATGCATGGAATTAAGTGGTAAAAATGTGGTTTATCACAAACCTTACTATTTTTGAATAAAAATTAAAAGTTTAAAACCTCAAGTCAATCAATAAATAAATATAAACCAATAAAATTCCACTACTAAAATAGCTCTACAATCCTATAGTCTTATATTATTAAAGCTCAAAACTTATTCCAAACTCTACTAAAAATAAGTTGCTCTAATCTCCTTAATATACATTCATTAGAAAGAGCTAGTTGAGTATAATACCTTTCATGAAAGAAGTTTTGTGAATAGAAATAGTTTTATTTACCAAAATAATCTCTAAAGCTTCCCCTCACAAGAAAACGGTGGACTCAAGTGGAGGAGGAAGAAGATGATGAAAATGTCTCGAAAGACCCATAATAAAATATTATAGTAAATGACCCCATGTTTTTTTTCTTTTTTCTCTTCATTTTTTTAACATATTTTCTTTATTCCTTTCATTCAATTTTATTCATTTATATTTTTCTTCTCCATCTCGTATATTATAATAACTTAAATATATATATATAAATTATAAATTATATTTTGAACAAATTCTATTACTCAAATAACGAGCAAGGCACGGTGAACACTACTCACAGCAACAAAATATCATCGCCATCATGGTTACACACATGACTTCCTTATACCATGGCCATGCATCACAATAACGATGAAGATATAAAATATATATATTTTGCTACCAAAATAATAAGTACATGCCAGCGTGGATCACTGGTTTTCATTTGTCAACAAAATTTACATTGACACGCATAACAACTTCACCATGACCTCTCTACGACTATTACAATAAAAGAAGTTAACAAAATTATATTGACACAACCATACGATGGAAAGTTACACAGATATCTAACGTTTGTAGAAGTATCTATCTGAATTTGTCAGGATCCGTGGATACTTGATTTATCAATCAATCAATCTATTAAAATATTAAAATAAATATGAAAAGTGGGAAATTATTTAATGTGTGGTTTACCACTGTCATGTATAACCCCAAAGTGGGATCTAATTTGTTGTGTTGTTTTTTGGTCTAAAAATTTTCAAGACCAAAATAATAACCTTTAGAACAAAGTAAACATTATAATAAGTAAAAGTTAAACTTATACATTCAAATAAGAAAAATATTATAATTTATTAACTCTTCTATAAAATTCAACAAGTTTCTAACTTTACCTTTATTTAAATTACTTTATACCACATTAGAACAAAGTTAACATAATAATTAGTAAAGGCTAAACTTATTCTTTCACATAAAAAATTTTTCCTCTCTATTTTATAAATAAGACTAATGTTTTTCTTCTCTCTCTACCCTATAGGACCAGAAGAATATAACTTATTGTTGTGGTGTGAGTAATTTTTAACTTACTGTTGTTGTTATTACAATTATAAATGTCGTTAATGCTATTATCATTTATGGGACGATTACTTTTTTGCTACTACAATTATTATTAGTATTAGTAATTCATTCAATAGCAACGTATAAAACACTCAATATAAGGGCTGCGTTATGAGTAAAATGGTGTTCCTCCGACAGAATAGGTAAAATGAAGAAATATCTGATTCATAACAGGGAAGGCACAATTATATTCAAAAACACAGTGTGAGTTTTTTCTTTTGGCTGTCGATGCAACATCAAAAAAGAGAGAGGGTATGGATTGATATCCTTTGATAAATGGGTGTATCAGAGTCACGTGTGGAAAGAGAGTGGTTTTTTGGAGTGAAATAATTGTAAATGAAGCTTTTCGGCTAAGTGGATGGAGCCCAATGCGGAATAAAAAATTGATAGAAATATTGCTTTACCTGATGAACAGTGTTCTGAGTGAAGAGACAAAGATAAATCATGATTGAGATCAGGTCAGTGGAACATATTTTATAATATAGTTGATTACTTACTGAATTCCATTTAGTATGAAAATAATACTTTTCTAATATTACTTAAATTTAAAAATAAAAGAGATGCAACAACACCTAGACCAAACTAATAATTAAGGGAAACACCTTTTGTCTTTGGTCTTAGTTTGTGGCCCCGTTTCGTTGTCATCATCTTCAACCCCACATCTAACCTTGTTGTAGTATGTCTTCAATCAATAGTGATAAGTTAAGATAAGAAGATCCACCTTTCTGCATAGCCTTGTTTGCCTTCTCTGCGTAATTCCATACTCTTGCTCTTATCCTTCCGCTTTCTTCATCTTCTTCACCCATTAATTTCTCTATTGCCTCATTCACTTTTTCTCTCTTCACTTGAACCCCATACTTGTCTTCTTCCCCAAAATGCACTACATTCTCCACTCCCACCCTCACACCTATCTCCAACAATTGAACAATCACCTTCTCATTATAAAATTGATCAGAAAATAGAGGAAATGTTATTAATGGCACACCACTACATATACCTTCTAGAGTTGAGTTCCATCCACAGTGTGTTAAGAACGCTCCAATCGCTTTGTGTGACAATATTTGAACTTGAGGAACCCAACCTCTTACTATGAGTCCTCTTGCTTTCACTCTCTCCTCCAATCCATCTTCCTTCAGAATGTTATCCATTTCATCTCTCTTGTGTGAATCTCTCAACACCCAAATGAATGGTCTCTTTGTAGCTTCCACTCCCAAACCTAGTTCCATGAGTTGCTCTGGCGGTAGACAGTTTATGCTACCAAGGCAAACATAGATGATAGATCTTGCTGGCCATGAATCAAGCCACTTCAAATATTGGACTTCTTCTTCTTCCTTTGAGTCTGGTTTTCCTCGTTGAGCCTTATCCAGGTCGTCCTTGTTGGAGAGTGAGACTGGTCCAATACACCATACCTTTCTACCTATGACTCTTTCACACTCCTTCACGTATTCATCTTCCAACTCTTCAAAGCTATTCACTATCACCCCATACGCTTCTTCTTCAGCTTTCCTTATTTTCTCACGAAAAACGTTGATGTCTTGGTCTCTGTTAGGTGTAAACCACTGAGGAAGCTGAGATTTTTTGAACAAAATTCTATCGGGTAACCCAGGTACAACCAATTGTTCTGATTCTGACACATTGTCGTAGACTCTAGATTCATACAGACTGTGATCACATAATAGACGGAAACAGTTAGTACCGTCGAATGTTATTCTCAAAACTTTGAGCTTCTTGGCAATATCGGTTACAATTGGAAGGTATTTGTCATACACCACGCATGTCGGAGCAGGACTAAGCTTTTGAAAGAGTTCTTCAATTGGATCCTGCAACATGTAGATAGCTTTCCTAAAGTTCGTCAGAAGATCCATGGAAGGTATAGTGTCTAAGCTCTCACACCCCTCTGGTAAACCAGCCTCAGCATTCGGGAATCGAAAATGTTGAACGGTAATCGGTGAGCCACACTGTATCTCTCTATCAATATTTCCTCGAACTCTAATAGCATTTAGAGGTGTGGTCATTATTGTCACCTTCACATTTCGCCGAGCTAACAGTCTCGCCAAGTCCACCATGGGAAGAAGATGACCTGGCGCCATTAAAGGTATCAAAACGAAGTGAAGCTCAAGTTTCTGCGTCGTCGAAATAGTTGTCGAAGATTCCATGGTGAGGCAGAGGTACGTGAAGTAGGATTTGATTTGAACTTGCCAGTGAAGATGTTTATAACTCAGACCCACTCACCGAACTGCTTTGTGTATAGCAATCACTGTCATGAAATTAAATGACGCAAGAGCTTACGTTGTTCTACGAACAATACTGAATAACTAAGGACCACACCATGTGAGTGCAAGGAAATTTTATCCTGATATGTATGGATGAGCTGGTTTCTGGCCACGTACATGTCTCTTTTTATCCTCTGTATCTGAGCAATGATGTCCATATCTTCATCTTTTTTTCTTTTTTTTCACATATATCTTCATCTTTAAAATGGGTTTCGATTTGTGACTTCCAAATTTCAATGCTTATGCATGGACCAGGTCCAAGCTAGCTAGTTCTTCCTTTTCCTCTTATTATGAATTGTAGCTAAGAAGAAAAATAGGTGAGCACGTCATAAGCTGGTATGGTGAAAACAACTCAGATATTTGTGTCAAATCAAATCATGCGATGATAATGCGGTGGGGATTTAATGATAAATAATGAAAAGTTAAATGATTCGAATTCTTTCTCAGGGAAAGTCTTCAAATTTTGTATGATATCGCTATGAGTCTCTATGCAGATAAGAAACAATAGAGGATTGGAATCATGAACTTTGATATATATGAATGGTTAGAAACTTCTACAGTGGCATCAAAAGACAAAATCATATGAGATCAACTTAAAAAGTTACAAAGATTTGCAAGTAATATATGAATTGTTATTTATGGACATTCAAAGGTTTCCAGTATCTTAAAATGTGTGTGTGTGGAGAAATATGCAATTAGCATGTGTCAAAAAGTATTGGTGTGCCTTATAATTAGAATAAACGAATTTTTTTTCTCTTCATAACTTGCACTTGTACTCTTGAACTTCAAGATCTTAAGTTCAAAAATTTCTGCTTATTTACTGGATAATTCCTAGCTTCAATTTTCTTTATATGTAAACCGATTCAAACCATAACTGCCACCTTTTCATACAGTATTTCTTAGCTGAGGAAACTGGCTTTGCCAAAAATGCTAGCGATGAGAAAATATAAAAGGCCAGTCAATGGATTAAACTGTACTAGATCACTAAGTCACAAGATCACTTTGGTTCAACTTTATGGCTATGCCAAAATCAGCATAAAAAATGTTATGCAAAGATTTATTGAAAGAGTTGGAGTTACATATAGAATTTAATTGCATATTTGGAAAAGATACTGCAAAATTTTGATTCTGGCATGAAGTGATGAAGGACAGATTTAGATTGTATTTTCACATTAGATTATATACATAGGCTCAGAAAAAAATAGATGATTATAATCTATTTATACCATCTTAAGGCAGAAATTTGTTATGATAATCTAATGTGAAATTAGTTATATACATTTTTCTAGATCGTCTATTCATTCATAACCTGATTTATATAATTATCTTTGTTCTCCATCATGGTGAACTTTGGCTCCATACTTTCAGAACATTAACATTACTGTTTGTTTCTGATTTATTTTCTGATCGGTAAGAAGGCGCCTCCCATTTACCTTCACTGTTTTCTTTAAGACAAACCATATCTGTATGTCATGTAGAAGTTCTTCTTGCTGTGAATTAATGATGAGAAATGGTGATGGGGTTTTGGAATTCGAGAAGAAGGAAGCCATGGCAGTGCACTGTGCAATGGAGCCAGAGCCCAGAGTCATAACGCCTTCCTCCTCCTCCTTATTAGCTCATCAGGGGAGAACATGAGAACTTAAAATAAAGGGAAAATTAGAATTAAGGACTTATATTAGATGATATTTGTTAGGAAGGACCTTAAAAGTTGTAATTATTTAGAAGGACCAATTATCAAAATATAAATTTTAAAATACTAAATTACCCTTGATTGAACTTCATACATTCTCTTCTCTGATCTCCCCCTACACATTTTATTTTAAAAGTAATTTGAATCTTATTTTATATGAAAGTTACACCCATCAAAATTATATTTTTTTTTAACTTTTACATAACACCTACATAATTATCATCAATATATCATTTAATTATTAACAGTGATATTGACCCAATTAACTTATTAATTTTTTTCATATTTATATAATCTATGTAGAATAAAAATTTAAGTAAAACACAACTATTTAGAAGAAGTTAAATTTTATATCTAATGTCTTAGTCGTAAAAATTTTTACTGACTTCGTATTTTTGGGAGGCAATCTAAAATATCATTCTCACATAAAAGATATATTCCATTATATAGACTTCTTTTCAAGTATATTAACATTACATGGTTTTTGTTCAAACATTATTACATGGATTTTTTATTTTCAGAATTCACACAGGTATATTTTTCAAATTGCATATTCTTTCTAAATATATACACACAAATTATATTTCTTTAACATTTATGATAAGTTATTAAAAATCCTGAGTTTTTCTAAAGTTTTATATTTTATCAATTAAAGTTTGTGTCAATTTTAAAACAGTTTGATAAAATTAAATGTTGTGTTATTTTTTAATAGATATTTATGTTAGTTGTTAAAAAGGAGAGAAATTGCATTTAATGTAATGAAATTGAAAAACTCATATTAGTTTTAAAAATATAATCTAGGAGAAAATGTAGGAGGCTTGGAAAGGGGCAATTTAGTATTTTTAAATTTTTATTTGGGTAATAATTACAATTTTTATGGTTCTCCCCAATAAATATCATCTATCTTAGGTTCTTCATTGTAATATACTCTAAAATAAGTTGCAATTTACTCTAAAATAAATAATAAATCAACTATATCCATGACGGAATAAAATGAGTGAGAACTAATAAGTTTGAGGACAATAGATTATAGATCAACTTGTACATTTATATAATAAATTAAATTTAAAGGTGGTTTATATTAAGGGAGAAAAATACTCTTTATCTTCTTTATAAATAATGTCATAAGAGTCTAAAGTAGTTTTAACGTAGAACTCAAGCAAATATTTATGGCTTAATGACGTTACGATTTTAAGTGATATGTGCCTCATATCTTAGGCCTTTGTTATAACGAAAGGATCACTGAAGGGGAACAACACAACAACATTGGAAGTGCCAGCGAAAGCTGCATACAACATATTGATGAGCTTAGCCAAGGACATAGGGGTCTCCTTTGGATAGGCACTATGAGCTCGTAAAATCATTTTTTTAATTAAACATGTTAGTTAAGATATTAGTTTTATTTTAAGTTCTCTACCCATTAATTAAAAAAATTCAAAAAAAATAAATAAATCTGGACCACCCGAATCTCATCTAGGAGGTTCAAATGAGAATAGCTTATGGTTCCTATCCAAAGATAGCTAGTATCAAAACTATTTCTAAGCTGATTGGAACATTCACTGTAAGCTTGCCTTGGGACTCGCCATTTCACTCTCTCACACAAAGTTCAAACTCCCAACTTCCCCTAGTATTTTTGCTTCATTAGGATAAGGGAAAATGGGCAGTTTGTTGAGCTGGCCATTAGAGCAAGCGGGCACGAGTTCTAGAGCCAGCTTCACAAATAAAGACTATCTTAGTATAATCAGACTTTTCAGGTCCCATGATTTAGGTCAAAACCCATCAAGAGCATAAATGTTTTCCACTCTTTATGTCTTTACTAACATAAAATCCTTTCCCATTAGAAAACTAACTAGTGAGGATAATCTAAATTAGAGTTTCAATACTACGTGGTTACAAGTTTCGTAGAGTACTAATACTCATAGCACTACTACAAAAAGGGGCTATAACGTCTGGACGAGACGTCCGTTTTTTAAAAAATAATAGTTAAAAGTTATCCGTGACACAATCGGAGGAGAAAATGGGTAAGTAGGAGTCATTTTTTATTTAATAGACGCAGTTGGAGGACACGTGGCACGGTTGTGCGTCTGTTGGGTGCAACAGACGCACGTTTGTGCATCTGCTCTTACAACAGACGCATAATCGTGCATCTGTTTTAATTTAAAAGACGCACAAGTGCGTCTGTGATTAGTAACTGACGCACTTGTGCGTCTGTTATTTTAATTAAAAGACGCAATGCACACCGACGCTCTATCACTAGCTTCTGCAACTTCACAAAGTCTACAATATATGACACTCTGATGGGATTACTTTACGTCTTTTTAAAAAAATAATGGACGCAATTTTTTTTATTCCCGCCACTATTTCCCTCTTATTCTTCGTCTTCAACACATTTTTTCCAAATCTGAAGTCTCTCTCTCCTTTTTACAGTGGCGACCTCCCTTTTTAAACACTCTTGTGTTCGCTTCAATATTTCACAGCATCCCTCCCTTACCCCTCTCTGCTCCTACTCTTCAGGCCGGCCATCAACGTAAGTGTGAGACTCTTTGAAATACTCTCTAAGAGTGTTCTATGTGGTTCAGGATACACCAAATTTGTGAAGGCTTTGCTATCAATCAGTACGAAAAAAATTTATATATTTTTCTTTATTGTTTAATTTTACATTATAGTAGGACAATGTAAATTTTATTTTTTTATTATTAAATATTAATTTTGATATGAATTGCTAAGATATGTGCGTAGTTATCTTAATTATTTATGTTAAGTTGTTTTAATATATAGATTGAATTTTTATGAAAGTGGTTATTATTAGGAGGGCCGTGGTATAAATTATGTGCTTCTGTTAATATATGTGCTGAATTTTTTAGCACATTAAGTATAGATTATCGATGATAAGATCATTAAATTAAATAACGTACGAAGAAGTAATGTATTTTGTTTAAATAATTATTTGTAGTAATTAAATTTAAGTTAATAGATAATATGTTTTAATTTTTGTATTGATTGAATTGTTAGATTCTTGTTTTATTTGGATTTAGTATAATTGTTGAATTGTTAAGATTTTGGGATTTATTATTTTAAGGGGAAATGCTGCCAAAATTTTTTTAAAATTGTAAAACGTAATATATTTGTTGAATAAAATTATATGTCGTACTTAGGACACTTGTTATAAATCCGAGTGATAACGGTTGTTCTAAATTTAAGTGTTGTTGAAAATGACGTAGGTGATATTAAAATGAATCATAGTTGGATGAATGCATTAAGAACGAGTGAAGAATATGAGAATGGGGTTGAAGAATTTATTGAATTTGCTAAAAAGAAGGCGCCTAGCAAAAATGGGATGTA
>JBAGKO010000002.1:1130711-1141450 GCA_037177275.1 Acacia concinna | reverse complement strand
TATGTAATACTTTTTACGTTACAATAAGTACAATCAAACGCCGTAATCAACCTAATTACATAGGATTACATGTAATCATATCCCATGTAATCGAACCAAACGGGCTATTAGAGTTTCATTAACAACCTCAGGAACACCATTAATAACTCTGAAGTTATTAATGAAAGCTTTATAGTAATATTTTTTTCATTTTGAGGATTTTGTAGTAGTATTTTATTATCTTAAAACTTCTCTGACATATATTCTCTTATTTGAGATTTTAATGTAATTTTCCTTAAGTTAAACTACAACAGAGTACATGTATGTATAGATCAATATCAATCAAGAGGCCAGCAAAGTAGTCCACAACAAAACCCTAATCCAATACAATTAAAGATGAAACAAAATCCAAAACGGCACACCCAACGAAGAAAACGCCATCCAGCTACAATGCTCTCACATAAAGAAAACCATAGGAAAACGACGTGCTATTATTAAAGAAAAATGGGAGGAAAAAAAAAGAATAAAAAGGTATAATTAAGAACATTAAAAAAGTGTGGTGGTCCTTGTTTTAGATAAAGGAGAAGATTATGTGAGGAAGCAAGTTGGAAATAGAAGCTTCATGCACGGCGTCGTCTTCATTATTTAATTTCTTCGACGCAAACAAATAAAATAAAAAATATAAAGAAACATGCATCACTTTCTTTCCAGTTTCCACAATCTCCCTCTCTGACCACCCGATATTGATATTTATGAATTACATTATTTTCATTCTATGCTTCCTCCCACCTCCGTTTGTCTCTCTCTCTCTCTCTCTCTCTCATCACTCTGCTTTTAATCCCTCCTTCCTAAACCTATCTATATATATATACATATATATCTTATTATTTAAACCATCCTTTTTTTTTCTCCATCTTTCATTCGTTATTAGGTATAATGGAAACATTCCATATAGCTTTACCATTAAGTTTTGAGGAAACTAATCTACAAATCTCTATACTTTCACCTAATTTTTAATTAGGTTTTTGTCATTTTTGCCCTTATTTTTATCATGTCATTATAATATCGCCAGAATGTAATCATATTCTTATAGTTTTACCTTATTGTTAAGTAAGTCTTTTTTATTTTTTCTTCTTTTTATTGGGATTTAATTAAAATTTAAGTGAAGTTATAGGTATATACATGATCGTAAGAAAAATTATATGAATTTGATAGGAATTAGGTCATGAAAAGGACATGATAAAAATTTTAAGAAAAATTACAGGGAGCCAATTAAAAATATGATAAAATTATAGCCACGAACCTGTAGATTAATTCTAACTTTATGTTTTGTCATGTATGTATTATACTTAGGGAAACAAAGGTTCCCCATACTCACGATCCGTACTAGCTTTCGTCCATCGCCCATCGCCCATCGGAGTTTGCGACATTTTTTTTGTTGGGCTCCGTTTTGGATTTTTTTGATTTTTTTTAATCTGCCGTTCACTTTTTTTTTTCTATTTTTTGTTACTATTATAACGTATTTGTATTATTAGTAATAGTAATAATAAATTAATAATACGCTTTCCAATACCTTTCTTCCACTGTTCTCTCGTCGTGGGTCGTGGCTTCTTCTCCATCTTCCACCCATGCGCCTTCCCCCACCTCCCCTTGCCACGTCTCCTTCCTTCTACTCCTAGCTCTCTCCCCGTCACTCTCCTCTTATTATCTTCCCAATTTAATTATATTATTCATATATATATATATATATATTTCATAATTCAAAACACAACAAATATTATATAATAATAAACCTTGCATTTCAAAATGTAAATGTTACAAATCTACACATGGATAGATGTTTTTTTTTATTATTATTATTATTGAACCCCATGCATGTACTACGTACACATACATGTAGTAGTCTTTCTTTTCAAATTATTGTTTTTCATATTATTGTCTAATCGGATCAGATGTACGTATTATTATCATACTCGGTTCTAATCTCTATATCACTCACCTGGATGGCCTAAAGGTATATATATATTTTCTATATTCATACGAGTTCACGTACACTTGAGGCCTTACATACGTACAGGATAAGTGGTATGATGAGGATCGGAGGGCCATTCTAGCTAGTAATACCGAGTTACCAAAACCTCTGTGAATATAATGTTAGCTAGCTTGGTTTTCTTTTTTGGGACTGTAATTAAAAATATAAATAAATAAACAAATAAAGGAATTGGAAGGATGATTTAATTAAGCAAGCACAAATGTGATGTTATAGACAAACCGTGTACCGCGTACACATTTGCGATTTGAAAATCTCCATCATATATATCGTATCAAAATTCAACTACTCTTGTGATGTAAATGTAATATTCACATGCACTACGTACTTTTCTTTAATTTTTTCTGCTCTCGCCTCTCGGGGCTCTCATGATCTCACATTTCAGGTCACGTAGCTAGCCCCCTCTCAAATTTAAAATTTAAAATTTTAATCTGCTCACTCTCAATTTGCTTTGCTTGCGTTACTAAACTTGCCATCGTCCTCCATTATATTCAACCAACGGTTTAGATTACGAATCTCCCCTCAGTACCTCACACACAGGCACAGCTTCACGGCCACCATCGACGGTGAGGATTCAATATAATAACCGCTGTATGACACGTACACACGTGTAAGTGTAACTCTTCAGTCTCCCTTCCCTCTTTCTCCCACACGTGCCCCTAACTTGGACAGCCTGTCAGCCATAACTTCCAGCTGGATATCCATTCTCCACTCATTCAATTAAAAAGAATATTTCAATGAAAGACGTGTCCTACGTGGCAATACGTCCAACTCACGACCTTCCTTCTCTCCCCTCCATCTACTGTATATATATAGCCTCCCTTCCCAGCTTTCTTCTTCCTCAATCTAGACCTTCCCTCTGCAATTCAGCCACGTGTTAGGTCGGAGCAATTATTATTATTGTTACATAAATGGGAAATTGCAGCTCCGGCAATATGGTGCGGGTGCCCACGGCGAGGCTTATTCTGGAAGACGGACAGCTTCGGGAGTTCACCTATCCGGTGAAGGTTTCCTACGTGTTGCAGAAGTACCCGATGTGTTTCATTTGTAACTCCGACGAGATGGACTTTGACGACGTCATGACGGCGATCGATGAGGACCAAGTGTTACAGCCCGGTCAGCTCTACTTCGCTTTGCCGTTGAGTCGGTTGAATCACCCCTTACGGGCGGACGAGATGGCCGCATTGGCGGTGAAGGCCAGCTCCGCGCTTATGAAAAGTGGAGGCGGTCAGAAATACATTGGTCGCCGGACACAGATTGTGGTTCCCGCCGATGAAAACTCCAAGTCGTGTCGTACAGTTTCTCACAGAGTCAGTGGCGCTCGCGGTGTAGGCCGATCAAAACTAAGAAGGAGAAGTACTGGCAGTATTGGGGATCATTGGGCCAAGTCCACGGCGACGCTCGGCACCATACCGGAGTAGGTGTAGTTTTGGGAGGAAATATCCACCGGAGACCTTTTTTTTCCTGTAAATAACTAAAACTAGATCGATCAGCCTTTTTCCCACAAAAAAAAAATCAAAATTTATGTAGAGTTATCATTCCGTGCATGGAACAATGAAAATGATCAGATTTCACAGACATTGACCCAGTCTTTGTGTCTGCTCTGTTCTGTTCATGTTTGGCTCTAATTTTCAAGAGTCCCGTACATTTTTTTTAATTGGTTGGCCGATTCAAAATTCACATAGGAGAGTAATAACAACAAACTAAGTTTTAAATTTTAATACCCAAACTAAAAATCCGGATTGGTGACTGAACTTTAAGGTAGACACCGGTTTGTATATTAAGTTAATAGTTAGTGGGTTAGATTGAAATTAAATTAGAACTAATTTGAGCTTAAATTGGTGAAGGAAATAATATTTTAAAATTATTAATATGAATTTCTAAAAAAAATTTTAAATTGATTTTTGTTTTTATAAAAAGTAGCTATCGGGTTGACTCCTAACCAGCATAGGGTTGCCGGTTTCTAAACCAGACGGGTTGGTCTGGTTCGGGTCTCAAAATATGGCAATCAACACTTAGAATATTCACACTTAATCGTGTTGAACAGAATCATGTGTCAATTTAAAAATAAAAAACAAGACAGCGATGGAGAGTGGAAGAAGAAGAAAATTGGCACTTGCCAACGTGCTTAGGTACGCCATAAGAGATAAAGATAGACATATAGAAATGCCAACATCAATGTGATTGGGTTAATGAAGATTATAGTCAAATTGGCATATCAACGTAGTAGGCTGCTAATGGATGAAAAGCCAAAGAGAGGGGGACAAGAACCGGAGCTTAACGAAGTTTTTTTAAAACATAAAAGCTCTTTCACTGTTGCTATGTTTTCAAATCCTGACTCATACTTGACAGAGAAATGTTAGAATTTAATGATAAACAAGATTAACCCCACATAAAGAAATATAGAATGCGTTCGGTTATAAGATAGTACTAGATACTGTTGCTAGTGTAAATTAGATTGCAAATGAGATTAATTACAAGAGAGCTGAAGGATGAAAATAAGCATGACATTAAAACACACGCGCACAATTTGGTGTAAAATACAACACAAAACGAGACCAAACAAAGGCGAGTGAGAGAGTTAGATGTGAAAGGCTTTCTCATAGAGAACAGAGAAGACGTGAAAATAATAATGTTGTGTACAGATGGAAACAACTAGCGAGCATTGATAGAGTGAGCTAAAAAAAGTAAAGGTAACATAAAAGACTTGTCACTGGGTAATAAATAGGAACAGTGTGTGGCCTAATGCTCTGCTTTATACAGCTGTTAAGTTATGATGAGACATGGGAGAGAGAGGTCCAGTCCAGGAATCTGCAATACTTGAAGCATTGTTCAGATGAAGTTTCAGTACGGAGAAGAAGAAACCAAGTTCAGTATAGTATGGTCATGGTGGAGTGGGAGAGATAAGGCTTTCTGAGGAGGTAGCTTCAATGGTGAACGAACTTAACCAAACAAGCGAGCTAGCTAGCTGGCTATGGACAGTACAGGTGCCATTCGATCAGTGGTCCACAAAGTAGGTCGTCAAGTCATTTTCGCTTGAGTTTGTTTTGACTTGGTAAAACTACACTTTGTGCGTTAATTAATGGTCACAGTTATATATAAACAACTACGACAGGTAGGAGAGCATTCTTTTTTGGGTTCATGAAGATATACAAGGCAAGTTTTCATGCTAGTCGGAGCTAAATGTGAGAGATTCATTAGAGAGAGAGAGAGAGAGAGCATTGTATCATTGTATGATCAAACGGGCTCAAGAGCTGTTATGCATGTACTCGTATTTGTTTGTTAGTGTTTGTGTTATTGAAGCTGCGAGCTGGGATTGGGAGCCACCAACAGGAGTTGGAGAGGTTGTTCAAATAATGATATTTGATATATTTTTTTTAAATTTGTAAAAATATTTAATGACCAGAATAAAGTGCTTTTTAAACATTAAATGCATCTAATAATTTGTTGAATCGAGAAAGAATAAGATCCAAAAAAATAAATTATAACATATTTATCCTATATTATGGACTAAGTAGGGTTACAATACTTGCAATGATTAAATCTCACGTCAACTAGAAGATTTATCGCTGTTTAGATTAATACTCTCAATTATAATTATAAGATCTATTTAATTTTTTAAAAAAAAATTTTAAAAAAATTAATTATATTATTTAATCATATCATATTTTTTGTTTTATTATATTATATATTAATTTATAATTCAAAAAATATAGTTTTAAAAAACGGTAAATTTTAATATATTAAAATAATATAATTAAATTTTTTAAAAAATGAACTAAATCTTATAATTAAAATAAAAAAAGATATAAATTAAGTTGTTAGGACCACACAGAATAATAAAATTCTACCCCATAGTAACACGCACAGCTACAAATTTTCAAACCCCACATCACCTAGGATGGAAATAAATGTTCTTGGACGGGAAAAAAAGAAAAAGGAAAAGGAAAGAAATATCTGGTGGTCACTTGCGGCGACCATTATTGTGAAGGAAAGCCAGCTGTAGGGTGGAATCCGATGTTCATGTCTCTCAAGTCTAGTTAGTTGCTTCCTGTGTGCAAAAAGATGTGCAGTAATAAGTAATGCTCTCCTCTACTTTTTTCCTTTTCAATTTCTTTCTGCCAAAAAAAGATAGAGTTGGATCACAATATCAAATTAATTCTTGGCAGATCGAGTTAAGAAGAGGTTAGGTTCCAAGTAAATGATTTAACTGAAAAGCCTTAATGAAAGCCGAGCAGCAATTCTTTAAACTGAAACTTGTCAATACATATTCTTTAGTAGTTACCATGTGTGATGATATTAATATATAGTACCTCAGATTCATCCACAAATAAAGTAATTAAGAATATATAAATACTCACCTTTTTAAAAAATTATCAATTTGATGCTATATTATTATTAAAACTTGTTTAGGGGAAAACGTTTGTCAACCTAGTCAAATTGATGAACTGGTTCAAGCACGACAAAAAATGTTAAAATCAACTTTGCCGTCAAGTTAAACAAAGGCTGGTTTTGCCCAACCAAAAAAAAAAAATAGAGAGATCCTATTTTCTTATTTAATTATATCAATTTGTTAATACAAGCCAAACTACACAAACAAGTTGGTCAGAAAAGTTTCTAATTGAGTTATAGAATCATAAAAATTAATTACACAGACCCTTAAATCAAACTGACTTTGAAATATTTTAATGTTCATGGGTCATAATATTGATTGATAGTAGAGGAAAAAAAGTGCCATGTATGGCTTGAGTGATACTGGTACCTAAGTCTCAATCAAACATGATATAGAGAGCAAATTTGGGGAAATAATGTCAATAAAATAAAATAAAACAAAACTGCTTCCTACACCTATGGACAGAAAGTTTCCATGAACAGAACTGCAAGAAAAACAGTATTCTTTTTTTTTTTGGCCAGTAGAAAAACAGTATTCTGGCAGTGTATAAATATAGTTTTTAAATTCCAACATAAATATTGAGTACATATACGGGATTCCTCCGTGTTGAGTCTAGCACCTTGTGTTTAAATGGAAGGAAAAATAGGGTGAGAAAATACTTGAAAGGAAAACTTTTCAAAATCATATTTTTTTTAAAAAAAAATAAATTTTAATAGTCCATTAAATAGGATTGACTATAATAAAAAAACACATGGTCTAAAAATAATTGCTCGGGGCGGTGTGCCGGTGTGTGTAACAAGGGAAGGGAAGAGTTAAACTTGAATCTGAGTGGCTCGAAGAAGTTCACCAAAATGTCAAAAGAGTGGTTTTGAGGCCAATGGTTTTGCATATTAATTGAAGGAAAATCCTTCGTTAAATATTTTATTAGTTATAATGTTTGTTTGGAATAACCCATTTTAAAATAATAAAATCTTATTTATAAAGTACGAAATAAGTAGATGAAAGGAATCTATCTCATACTTTATACATAAAATTTTATTTAATCAAAATAAATCAAAACAAATAATTCTATAATCATAAAATTTTATTTAATCAAAATAAATCAAAACAAATAATTCTATAATAGCCTTTCATCATATGACTAATAATATCATTTGTAGTAATAAGGTGAGGCGTAAAGTAAAACATTTGAGGAAGGCTCATGCCACATGGACAATGGTTGGTGGGATTATGATTTATGAATGACGAGGTCATGGAAAACGCAACCTACATAGGCCTAAGGTGGTATCTCCTGGATCCAGCTGTTGTGCATTTTGCATTCTTTTAAATTGATGAAATTTAAATTCAAAAAAGAAATCGATGAAATGCCCCTAATTATATAATTTATTTTTCAAATATATATAAAATTTATTCAAAAGCTTACCTTCATCGCAAACATATATTTTGTTAACTATCTTTTAATTATGTACTAAATGGGAGATATTTGTATAGTTGAAGTTGAATCCTTTAGAGTTTAGACGCCTTTGACTAAAAAAAATTAAAATTTTGTAATTGGTAACCTCTGAACAATTTTTCCTTTACTTTTTGAAGGTATTTATTAATTATAATTATAATTATAATTCAGTAGGTACAGTACAAACAACAGAAATCAAAGGCCATTATTATCCAGAGCATCACGCTCACTAATGACGACAAAATTAACTTTTATTAGTCATATTTGTGCAGTGTACGCCTAATCCCTAAAACTGTCCTTGTTTGCTTGATTACATGTATGAATCCCAGAACTGCGCCGACTTCGTTCATGCCCTTGAATCGGTGCTCACATTCACATCTATCTAAATGAATTTATCAACATTTATACGTGGAATAATTCATGGTTAACATTTTTCAACTAGTTCAATTATTCATCTTAGTTGTTTTTTTTCTAAAAAAAACATATCGCTGGTCATCTAAATTTACATTTAAGTTTCAGTTTAGTCTTATTAAAAAAATTACATTAAAGTCTTAAATAAGAGAATATATATTAAATAGATCCCAATATAAGAAAATATTACTATTAAGTTTCTAAGATAAGAAAAATGTTACTATCAAATCTCCATTAATAATCCCAGAGGCCACATTAACAATTCTGGAACCTGACAGTAATTTATTTCTATCTCAGGACCTCTTTGATGTATATTTGTTTGTTTGGGACCTCAATGTAATTTTCCCTATTTTTTATTGACAAAACTAAAGATGTTAACATTAAGTGCTTGTTTAATTAACAGAATTTGAGGTAATAATGTAAAAGAATCTAATACAATGTAATGTAATGCTGTTTATATAAATTTGTTTGATTTATTATTAAGAAAAGATGATTTATATGTATAAAAATGTTTGATTCGATTCTATCAAATATGAGTATATATAAAAAATAATATATTAAGAGACAAAATTATTTATGTCTGCTCATACATGTATGATATGTATATCTTGGGTTTGTTTTTTTTTTTTTTCATTCTGTGCAATATACACTTTGGGTCCATAGTATTTTTTTAATATTTAATTATAAAAATATTATGTAGTGTAAAAGTTGATTTCATAGTAATTTTTTTAATATTTAATGATGAAAATATTATTCAATGAAATATTTTTAAGATTATGTAGTGTACAAGTTTGTTTCATAGTAAATTTTTAGTATTTAATTATAAGAATATTATTTAATTGGATATTTTAATATTTTTAATGGTACGATATACTTTTTAAATTTTTTATATCATTAATTTTTTTTAATATTTGATGGTGATAGTTATTTAATAGTTAACCACATTTATGGGTGAACACTTTGGTCCAATTAAAAAATTATAATGACAATAATGTCTTTTTCACTTGATTATAAGATGTTTACATTCCCATTAATGAGTCCTAAACGTGCAATGATGTAATCTATTTACATTACAATAAGCTAAACCAAACATTGTAATCAACCTGGTGTCATAGGATTATATATAATTCTCTTCTATGGAATTGAATCAAACGGGCTATTAGGGTTTCTTGTCGATGATTTGTATTATCTTGCATGAAAAAGCCAAAAGGTCATTTATATTAAAAAATAATAAAAGCTGAATTATCACTAATGCATTTTTATAAACTTTAGTATCAGTATTTGTGTGTACATCTAGATTAAAGAGGTTTTAAGGGTTTGTTTATTCACTAATGTTATATAATTAAAACAATTTTTAAGAGTAATGTTTTTGAAAAAAAAAATTAAAACAACTAGTAAATCATTATTTTTGAAAAAGAGTGTATTAAAAATCATTATTTTGGAAAAAATATTTGAAGTCATAAAATAAAAGGGGAAATAATAATTTGATTTATTACCATACTTCTATGTCTATCTTCTAATTTTGTATAAAAAAACTAAGAAAAAAAAAGGTTTTGATGTTTAGTTTTTTAGAACACAAGCAAAACACACTTTCAACTATGCTTTTGTTATTCAAAACAAAAAACTATTTTAAAAATAGGAAACCAAACGCTTCTTATTGTCGAAACCAACAAAGCGTTGTTTAAAATTGAGTCATCCCAACCCAAGCCCATGCTTACATTAGTTATTAGATCGTCAATCAGAACAGGCCCAATAGACTTGGGTAGAGAATTGAACTATGTTACGTTGTTGTGTGCCTGTGATGTCTATTACAAAACAAACTGAGACCTTCCAATACATTGTTGATAGGGTAAAATCTCAGCTTACTACTTGGAAAGCCAATTGTCTCTCTATGGCTGGAAGAATTACAATAGCAAAATCAGTCCTAATGAGCTCAATACCACTTTATCCCATGCAAGTGTCAAAACTTCCTTTTGAGCATATGCAATGAAGTAGAGCGACTTCAACAGAATTTTATTTGGGGAGATAACCAAAATCCTTATAGGCATCATGCTATAAGTTGGAATCAAATCACTTTACCAAAAGAATATGGTGGCCTTGGCTTCAAGAAGCTATCTTCACTTAACTGTGCGTGTGGAACCAAACTTGCAAGGAGTCTTGTTTTGGGAACCAAAGGCTTATGGGCAGATATTTTTCAAAATAAATATGTGATGAGAAAGGATATGATATTCTTCTCTCTTACCGCCAAAAGTGCTTACTACTTAATTGAAAAAAAAAAATCTCAAAAGTGTCAACAAATATATTTGGAAATGGAGGGGAGCTGAACGAATTAGAGTCTTCATGTGGTTAGTTTATTACAATAGACTACCAACAAATGCTTGGAGAAGCAGCTGGTCCCAAACTTCTCCACTATGCCCAACTGGCAATTCTTATGTGGAAGATGCTATCCATAT
>JBAGKO010000002.1:1113079-1127664 GCA_037177275.1 Acacia concinna | reverse complement strand
TATTTAATGGTGATAATTAAAATTATTTAATATCTAAAAACATTTATGGGTGAGCATTTTGGTTAATCTACAAAATTATAATGGTAATAGTATCATTTTCACGAGATGTTTGCATCAAGATTCATTATTTCTAGTAATATAATTTTAATTGCATCAAATAATGTAATCGGGATTACAAAATGTAACCTTTTTTATATTATATAAGCCCAATTAAACATTATAATTAGTTTATTACATTAAGATTACATATAATCATCTTTCATAAAAATCGAACCAAACAAACTATAAAAAATTTATGATGCATTTAAGAATCTATTTTAAAATTCGTCATCAATTTTAAAAAAGCAAACATATATTCCTTCAATCATTAATATGAGACATATTTAGAGAATTAATTTTGGTATTAAATATAAGACATAATTTTTATATTTATAAATTTTTCTTAATTTAGGACATGAGGGAGTATTAGTTATTTCCATTCATCTAACAATATAGATATTAATAAATAAATTTATAGTCTCAAAATGTATACAAATTTAACTTTATTTAAAAAAAATAATGAAATTTGAGTTATATGTACAATTTTAAGCTGAAAAAGAATCATAATCCAATTAATCACTCTCTATCATAACGTATCAAAAAGTTAACATAAAGGAAAATTCGAAGCCCTCAACTTTTAACTCGATAGGAAGGCGCTAAATAGTAAATACTGAAAATGTCAAAGGAAGGTGACCTGAAGTTACAAATATTGCTGGCCACAGTAATTTTGTCCATAATAGAAGTGTCGAAGTCCAAGATTCCAAGCTTTTAATTTACTATTTCATTGGTAAACAAAAGTTTTTGTTTTATTTTTAAATCATCGAATTTTGATCGGTATAATTTTTTTTAGCCTATAACTCTGTTACATCTCTATCTCAAAAGTCCAAACTTAAAGAAACGTCGCCCAATAACATTTACTACTACGTCTTTTGAGTGTTGGAGGTCGGGGAAGTTCTTTTAAAATTTAATATATATATATATATATATATATATATAAGGAGTAAGTTTTTATAATAATTATTTATTAGTTCCTCTGAATGCAAAAGCCTTTTGATGTGGGAAAAAAGCATTAACCTTTTGAAGTTAATTATGAAAATCAATAAAGTTTATTAAGTAAAATGAAAAACCTTATTTTTGAAAAGAATATATAAACTTTCAAAAAGGCCTTTTATCTAACACTAGCAGGTAATTAGCTCACACTTAATTACGGAAGAGTGTTTTTGAAATAAAGTCGTTGAAATATCATTATTTTCTCCAAAACATCTGATAGTATAGGACATGAAGATGCCCAAAAATGTCTTGCACATCAAAACAGCGTCAGTATATAAAATGTTTGTATTCTTTATGAAAAGTAGAAGAAAGGTTCTATATTATTTAAAATAGAAAACATATAGTTATATAAAGCACGATCAATTGATCACATCTAATCTAAACATAAAATAGTGCTCCTATGATTTAGCAGTATTTTTTAGGGTACAAATAGGACGTGGGGCTTAGGAGCTACTAAAGTCTAAGGCCAAATTGCCAAAGGAAACCTAATCACCTATTACCTAAGCTAAACCTACTTACACAGTCCAAAAATCCAGATCTAAACCCATAATTGTCAAAGGAAGGTCACTGGAAATTTCATCCATCACTTTCTAACAGTGATCTAGCCTTTTCTCCAAGAAGAATTTACTAAAACTTTATAAATCTATGATGGGATAAACGAGCAAAAGTCCCCCCAATGAAAATTTAATGGACGAGAAACATCTAATAAATTTGTATACACAGAAAGTACTAACATTCTAAAAATTTTGTGCATAAAGTACCGTTTACTTTGATTTAATCCCTTGTCATTAATAAAATTTTAATGGAAAAAAAATAATGGTTGCATATTTACATATTTGTTACACTAAGTAATTAACAATAATGCAGCACATTACAATTAATTAATAAGTTCATATAGTACAATGAACATATAAACTAGTAAAGCCCTATGTGGATATAATTAATATTATTTTTAATCTTAATATAAAATCTCGTTGGCAGCAGTATGAGTGAGATCCTTTATTAAGGACTGAAAATTTATATTATCTCCAATTCTAATTATAAGGGCCCATTAAATTTGTTTTAGAGAATTCTAAGAAAATTAATTATATTACTTTAAAACATTAAAATTTGTCATTTTTCTTTAAATTATATTGTTTGACTTATAAACTAATATATAATATAATAAAAATACAATATATGATATAATTAAGTAATATAATTATTTTTCTTAAAATTTTTCTAAACAAATTAACAGACTCTTATAATTAAGATCGGGGGAGTATTATAGATATACAAGGAGAGAAAAGTTAGGGGAGGAGGAGGTCCTTAGAGATGAGATATCGAAAAGAGAAGTTGTGGGGAATCCATTGTATTGGTATTGGGTTTAGAAATTTTGGAGTGTAATGTTTAGTGAGGAAGGTCTTGGATTGAAGCATCCGTACTATTCCACCACGGCCCAATCCTGAGTCCTTTGCAAATGCCCCCACCAGCTTTGGTAATTTTATCTTTTGGTCCTTGCCTATCCCCATCGTTGCTCCTATGTACTCTTCCTTTGCTCCTTCTAGCTCCTCCATCACTCTCTTTGCCGTATACACTCTCAGCTTCACAATTCATACATTCATTCAAACATTACATATCCTCCACTCACACACACGCACAACAAAAGACCTTACATGAGAGATTGTGTGTGTGTGTATTATAAGTATATCACACTTACAGCAGGATCAGAGTGGCTTCCTGAGCAGAGTGCGAAGTGTAAAAGAGGTTCTGCACGCTCTATTGTATATGCTTCTGGCTTATACCTGCTCCTTAACTTGGTCCATGGAGATAACAACAGCCTAACCCACTGCCCAACAAATAAACACAAGAAATTGAGCATGGTTTGCAAATGTCCACATAATTCGATTCGAATAATGTCACAGAGTACTATACTTGTCCTGGTCGAGACGTCCGACATCCAAGGATTGTTTTCTGTATTGTATTAACACTTACAGGGCGTCCCCCCACATTATATGAAGCCTGAAATGACTATAAACACATAATAAGCAAATACAAGGACTTCAGTTTTAATCTTATAATTATTGCTACTATCTCTAGGGGTGTTCAACCTCGGGATCAGGCCTATCCCGGGTTAGGACGGGATCAGGAAATCAATCCCAATCCTAGTCTCGGTCCCGAAAAAATCCGGGTATCCTGAGAATGGGAAATCCTGATCTCGGTTTTTCTTTTTTTAAAAAATTTATTAAATAATTTTTTCATACATTTTATTATTATAAATAATCATTTAAAAAATAATAAGATTATAATAATTACATAAATTGATCTAGAGTTTAGAAATTATGTTTATATTATTATTTTCATCTTCATTATTATTTTTATACCGTATATAATTAAGCTTAGTATCCTAATATGTGTGGTTTAATCCAACTAAAGATGCTATACACATATTTTGAAAAGTTAATTTAATTAATAGGGGTAAGAATACATAAATAAAATGATAATTTTAATTTATAAGATAAAAAAATTTAAAAAAAATAAAAAGCAGGATGGGGATCATCCCGAGATTCCCAAGGGTGATCCTGGTTCTAGCCAACATCAAGAAAAGTGGGACCAGGACCGGAAAATTCCTTGGATTAAAATCCTGGGATCAAGATTTTTTAAACAACCATAACTATCTCCCATCCTTAATGTAATCAAAGTTAGTTGGGAATGTATATAGTCTTAAATATTACTCCTTTGGTCCTATATATAGGGTAGAGAGAAGAAAAAATTTGATTCTATATATAAGGCAGAGAGAGAGAAAATTTTTATGCCAATGTACAAGTTTACCCTTAAGTTATTATTATGTTGACTTTATTCTTCTATTGTATAATATATATTAAATACGGCTAAAGTTAGAAAGTTCTTAAAGTCTATAGAAGAGATAATGAAATTTAATATTTCTCTTAGTCTGAGTGAAAAATATCAAAAATGTCTTATATGTAGGACAAAAGCAGTATACTCCAATCTACCATGTCTTCTAACCTTATAATTTTTTTTTTCAAAGTATCAGTATTGGTTACACACTTACACGTGAAGAGGTCTCAGTTCAAGGGCAATCTTGATTAAGATAATATAATTCAGGAAAGTCAACTCATATTTATTAGTACAGATTAGTTAAGTAGCTGGAAGGTGGTATAATTAAGGGTGCAGTCGAATTTCACCTTCAAAAGAAGAAAGACTCTTTTCACATTGTTATGTGGAATTCCATGAGCCAAAAATGCCTGAAAAGAACACAAACGCGCATAACCCAATGAGTCAAATTAGACAAGTTTTAGTCTCAAAAGGGGATTCATATATACACACTTACATGCATGACCAAAGCATTGTGTACATTGATCCAAAAGGCCAGCTTCTCCTCATGATTCAACTTCCCAGGATCTACTTGTTCCAAACGACAAGTGAGAGACCTGCAACAATAATAACACGACAGTTTCAATTTTCCTACCATCATAACTTGAAAGGCCGGAAGAATTCGATATCACCTGCAGAGATCTACCTGAAATTCTGCAGCAAATTCTCTGTATCACCCAATTTTAGACTGTCTCTGTAAAGCCATGAGACTTCGAACATGGAGCAGTAGGGCCCAACGTGGTGACGTCCTTCCGCTTGGAAAGTATTCTCTAAGCCTACATCAAAGAAGGAACTATTCCTGAACCCTGGACTCCACATATTACCCTGTTCCCCAATGGAAAATGCACTCATTGATGAAAAAGATGAACTTGGTGATGAAATGCCGTGATATGCCATAGTTGGCTCTGCAAGCTTGCAATATATTGCTGCTATGAATTTCACCATATTCTCTGAAATCCTATTAGGCGTATCTGGAACGTGGTCAAACACTCGGGTATTAAGGTGTTCTGCGAGACTGATCATGCTTGATGAAGCTGATTCAGGATACTGCATTAAAAGTAACACGTCAGAGATATGATTTTAAAAAGTTTTCCTGTTTTTACTGTAATTAATTTAACCAAAGCTGATCACCTCCATCATGGACAATTGACGAGAATGACAGGCATATACAGCTTTAGCTAATGATTCTGCAGGTGACGTTCTACTTGTGAAGGTAGAACTGTGGGATAGTGAGGAATGGCAACGATACATGGTGGAATCAAATAGCTTCTCCCTTTCTGGAGCGTCAAGCTCCTGATGAGCATTATGTCTTACAGCAGAATTAGCTGCATTATTTGATAAATTGTTAGGCTTATTGGGAACTTCAAGAAATGAAGTAGGAGTAGTCCTTAGAGAAAGTTCCAATCTTTCGTCCTTTGTTGCAGATGGGGATGCTGCAGAAGATAGTTGTTGACAAAACGCTTTTCTATACAAAGATAGAAGGTGCTGCTCCAAATACACAACTTCCAACTCCAACACTGCAATTTCTTTTATCAGTTTTGTTGCTGGCTGCACTCAAAATCAAAGCAACATATATAGCAGTCGAATCCTGGCAATCATCAAGCCATGCATGAACATGTTCATATGGAAAACTAATCAAAAGTAGTAGTTAAATAACGTATGCAACAAACTTGTTATGCTACAATCATTATTGAAGATCGATGTTGGCACCTCAGGCAGCACAATGTCGTTTGAATCTACAAAAGATGAAGGTTTGTACCCAAGTGCTCTTTCTAATCCGCATCTCACCTCAGATTGGTCATGTAATCTACTCTCTAGATGTAAAATCTGCGCATCAAATACAAGCTAGAAATGCATGTTAGAAAGGAATTTTATCGAACAGTTTAGCTACTGTATCTATCATACCTCGTGCTTCAGATTATTTCGAACGTCACTTGCCGAGGTTTGTTTCTTCCTAGCTTCAAAAGTCTCCATAAAGTGTCTCATATCCTACATACAGGAATCGTTTATACACAAGTCTAATAATTAACCAATGCATGTGAATTAGCCGGTTCAAAATTTTACCTGCTTCATTTGGTCTGAGGCTTCAGAGTGATTATTATTCCACATTTTTCTCCACTCCCTCTTTGCCAGGAAGGCCGCCATGTCAATAGAATGAACAAAACAAAGATAATTTTTCATTTTAATGCACTTTGAAACGGTAAAATACTAATCCCCAGTTCTCACAAAATAGACTAATATTAAATGTGAAAGCTTCCATTCCCATGTTGCGGAAAAAACAGTTCCCAATGCAACATTTCCCAAGTCAGTAGAATGTGTACAAATATGGCTATAAAGCTAACAAAACCAGAAAGGTGAAAGATAAGAAATAGACAAGAAACCTGTTGGACTCTTTTATGTGTGCATTTCACTTTCCCTATCCCAATAATTCCCATATCCAGGAAAAAAACAGAACTGAATTAATGGTTTCAATAAATCCCACGATTACTTGAGGGAAAACTATAACACAAGAGCCTTTTGACCAATGAATGAGCCTTCTCTTTCAGAACACTGAACAAGCACATGTCAAAATCAAAACATTTGAAGTTTGGACGAATCTGAGTCTAGCCTCTAGACTGTAGAGATAAGGAAAAAGTGGCTGGGAATTTGACGTATACTGTGATATCTCGTTCTCGACTTGTGAGGTGTTGATGGTTTATCTACCCTTAGTATATATCATGATAACTATATAGAACCTGTTGATTTGATGGAACATAATCAACAGAAAAGAAAATGGATAGGAGTTTATTCGGTTGAAACATGAAAAGATTAGAGTGTGTATGGTGTACTAAGAGGGCATAGTTTAGCTTTTATCAGAAACAGTGCTGAGATGGAAAACTAGTCAATTTATCAAGGCATGCTCTCATAACTCTAGTCACTTGTTTCTAGTTTGCATGGGCTTCTTACCCTGTATTCCCCATAACACAAAGCCCAATGATAACGCTTAGACCCCTCACCTTAACGAACAGTTTATTTTAAAAAACAAAAAACAAAAGCAGCTTTTGCTCAGCTTTATGGTATAGGATGCTTCCCCTGTTTGTTTACACTTTACATGCACGTTAGCTAGATACCAATGGTATAGAAATCCCGTGTTCCGTTCTATATATATGAACTGTGATGTAACACTCGGCTGGTGAAAACTAATGTCGTACTTGCAACCAAACAGCTAATTTGTGGTCCACTTTGTTTATTCTGTTTCTCTAACAGCCCATATTGCCAACGGAGTACATCCGTCGTGAGTCGTCCAAAAGCCACATGGTCCCCGCCTACTTTCACACTTTCCAACCAAAACAACTTGAAACTTTCAGTTGGTAATGGGTTTTGGATTTATGGGAAATCTACTTAGTTATAATCTAGTTAAGATGTTTGAAGATGCATCCCAACTTAAAACAATGTCTTTAAATTGTGGGTGAATCAAATCTATTTCTTAAAATTTAATTAACTACAAAACAGAAAAACTTGACACCATTCTAAACTAATAGTTTTATAGTTATGAATCAATTATTTTACCAAACTAACCTTTGTTAGTTTCAACGAACAAAGGAATTAGATAGACTTTGTTTCATGAAAAAGATATTTCAATTTATAAATATTACAATTAGTTAATTTTTTTATAAGATTAAGGTGGCTAAATAAATTATTTTAAAATATTTATTTCTATCATTTTTCCTTTAACTAGGTAGTGTGACTTATGAACCGATATTAATATAATGAAATACATCATATGCTATTATTAAATAATAGATTTAAATTCTTTAACCTTTTTTTTTAAAAAATTAATTAAATTTTATATTTAAAACCTAAGCGATATTAATATTATTGCCTTTTTAATAACAAGATGGCAAAATCAGAATACGTCTTTTGTTGATAATTAAATTACTAGTATATTTATAATTAGCAATCTTACATTATTATGAGAATCCAAATTCACGCTTGAACATTCCTTATACTATAGTTTTAAAAAGCGCTGAAAATAGAAACATTTATTAAAATCCACAAGAAGATGCATTCTATTCTTTTCTTTTCTTTCTTTCTTTCTTTCTTTATTTTTTTCTTTCTTTTTTTGCTATGAAGAAGATGCATTCTTTTCACCTGAAGTAGCTAGGGAGTTATTAATGTATTCCATCTGATCTTAATTATAAAGACCTATTGATTTTTTTAAGGAATTATAAAAAAAATTCTAAAAAAACTAATTATATTACTTTAAGATATTAAAATTTGTCCCTTTTTTTTTCAAATTATGTTGTTTGACTTATAAACTAATATATAATGTAATAAAACATAATATATGATATGATTAAATAATGTAATTAGTTTTCTTATGATTTTTCTAGGATTCTTCAAAAAAGTTAACGAACCCTTATAATTATGACCAAAGAGAGTATTAATAACAATGGTTCACTCTCTAGACCAAAAAAATAGCGTTACTTCATTCTATGAAAAAATGTGAAGAAAAGTTAGGTCAGTGAATTTGATAAAAAGGTAAAGGGAAAAACTTACTAATAAAACTTTTTTTTAAGAGGCGCCTGACACCATAAATTTTTTTTTGGGGCAAATTTAACTATGAATTTTCCTCATAGGGGCGTTTGGCACCATATATTTTTTAAAAAAAGGGATAAATTTAATAATAAACTTTTTTCGCATGAGCGTCCAGCACCATAAACTCTTAAAATAGGGCAAATTTAATAATCTGTCCATTGAACCTCCTTTCTTCTTGAAGCAAGACCTAACTTTCTCCTATTCCCCCACTTCTCTCATCATGCCCCACCACCTCCCACCATTAGCCTCGAGATTTCCATAAAGATCAGTGGTCCACAAAGTAGGTCGTCAAGAAGATCTGCCTTTGAAGCTTCTAATAGGCCTGATTCACTCTTTGTCAGCATCACTTTCGTATTGGTTTCTTTCTCCATCGTGTTTTTCTTTGTCCTCAATGACAACCTGAAGCAAGTCGTTTTCCTACTACCATCTTGCCTATTGCTTTTTGCGTTATCACCAATTTTCATTGTTTGATGTTCTAGTCAGAGCTATCTTCAACAAGGTTTCCCTAATCCAATAAGAGTTTGAGAAGCTCATTCTCTTAATCACTTTATTTTTTTTATTAACAGTGAACTCATGTCTTTTAAAATATTGGTTTCACTCTTGTTTTAAATTTTTGTACTACATCAAAAAATATCCTATCATAAATTCGTGTTTTATAAATATTTCACCGGAGGTGTAATAGATCAAGGCTAGATCTTCAGCAACCTCTGGTGGGAAAGAATAATCAGTACAAATGATGGGCCGAATAAATCTCAAAGCTGATGGTGAGAGGTGGTGGAACATGATGAGAGAAGTGGGGGAACAAGAGAGAGTGCTTCAAGAAGAAAGGAGGTTGAATGAACATATTGTTAAATTTACCCCATTTTAAGAGTTTATGATGTCAGACGCCCCAACGAAAAAAATTATTATTAAATTTGCCCCATTTTTAAGAGTTTATGATGTCAGACGCCTCTATAAAAAAAGTTCATGGTTAAATTTATCTCTTAGTTACCCTTTAATTGCGTTAACGGCGTTAGAAGTTAAAATATACGGATTGTTAAATTTACTTTCTTTTTAAAAGTTTGTGTATATTTTTACCTCTAAAAAAAACTTATGGTACTAGACGCCCCTTAGAAAAAAAAAATTATGGTTAAATTTACCCCTTCAGCCTTAATGAAATTGGTCCAAAAAAAAGTGAATTTAATAATTTGTAATTATAATAACTAGTGTGACGACAGCGTCATTTGAAACCGAAAATCAAAGAGTATCTTTTAAAGCCCAAAATGGTAAAATGCCAACATTTTTCAACTCGGTAAAAACAAGCTGTACGTAAGTCGAATAAAGCATTTTGGATTCTTGCCTTCTAAGAACTTTAATTTGAATATGCATACAAGCCTCTGATTGGTTAGGTACTTGTTTTTTTTTTTTTTTTTTGCCTTCAATTGGTTTTTTTTTTAATCCTTCAATTGGTTAGATACTTAGGTATATACATATTTGATTGCCCGCCATGTTTCACCGAATTAAAAATCTCTTTTCCATGAAATTTGAGTAATATGATGAAGCGCAATATCATGACTTACTAATGTGTAGTAATATTATGGTAAGAATATATACAGCTTGGTGGACAATGTAACATTTTAGAATAATTATTGCAATATACGGATGATTCAATGGAAGTCATATACTTCCTCTAGTGCTAATTATAAAAGCTCAATGATTTTTTTAGGTAATGCTAACAAAATTAATTACATTACTTTAAAATATTAAAATTTATCGTTTTTTTAAAATTATTTTATTTGATTTATAAATTAATATATAATAAAATAAAACACATATGATTTAACTAAATTACTTATTTTACTTCTTTAATTTTTTTAAGAAAATTAATTAGACTTTATAATTATTACCAAAGAAAATATTCTATAGTCACCATCCTTGTCTTTCTGCAAGAAGTAAACAAAAACTCCCACAACAGTTGGTAATTAAATTCTGGTGATGTGGTTATACTTATATCAGCCCAAGCATCCCAGGGACCACAAGACAAGTCTCTTTCACACTTGATTTCTGCCACTGCTTTTTCAACAATTCGTTTGTCGCAGTTGAAGTTAGTTAGTTCAAGTGATAAAGATGAGACACAATGTACGTAATTAAGTAGAATTTAAAAATTCATCTAAAAAAAAATCATATTTTCTTCAAAATTATGAGTTTAAATCACAGAAAATTAAAGTATAAAAACCATTACTTACTTCATTCAATAAATTCGTCATCTTATATTATTTGAATTAGTATCTTCAGAGATTGAAGGGGGAAGATTGTGGTTAATTACTGATATATTTTTTTCCTCTAAAAAGTTGAACATTTCCGCATAACGTAAATCTGTTCCTTTCCATAAATTATAAATATTACAGCTAAGTCCTTAAAATTTATGTAATAATGTATTGGGAGAGTGTCGTGTTAAGCACACATATAGAGTATTATGACTTTGATATATATATATAGTGAGGTGAACACTATTTTTTTTGGGGCAACGGTGAACTCTAAATTTTGAGTAACATAATCACAAGAGAAACTACAAACATTACTCCTAGCCAGGAACGCTAACCCAAACCATCCTTGACATTATGAAAGTAAGGAGTGCATTCATTTGAAAACTTGATATTTATTAGCAATAATATCAATGTAAAATATAAAAGCCAAATATATGACGAATAATATTTTGACCGATAATATTTTATAAGATATATAAAAAATGGAGAATTTCAGAAAAATACCTCCCTAAATTCAAAAACCCTAAAAGGGATGTTAATATTTTAAAAAGATACTAAGGTACTATAGATTAAATTGTGGTTTTGAAATTTTGTTGATATGAACAGTGGCCAGTATGAAATAGCGAAAACCTTTACTTAAATGGTGAAAATCTGACACTGTTCACGTCACGGGTAGATTCTTCTCTCTCCTCTGGCAGATGAACATTATCAATATCAGTGTTAGTGTCAGATGAACAGTGCCGTCAGAGGAGAAGAGAGAGAAAGTGATCGGTACGAAGTAGTGAAAACCATTATTTTTCTTGCAAAAACCATTACTCAAATAGTAAAAATACACTACTGTTCACGTCAGCGAATTTTGAGGGGGAGATAGGATGATTAACACGGACCAACACAGACTAGCAAAATACATTACTCATCTTGCAAAAACCACTATTGTTCTATAGTACCTTAGTGTCTTTTTGAAATGTTAACATCCCTTTTTGGGTTTTAGAATTTGAGGAGGTATTTTTTTTGAAATTCTCCCTATAAAAAATGGTACTTGTTTATTTAAAAAGCAAAATTGAAGGGCTGGCATGTAAATGATATGATGGTCATGCTCACAAGTGATATATATGATACAGAAGAAGGAAAGGAAGAGAGAGATACCCGAGATAAAAAAGACAAAAGCATGTGTTTTTTAGAAAAGGATCCAAAGTCAATATAATAATTAGCTCTATATATATAAGATGTGAAGATTAATTTTAAAAAGGTTAAGTTGTTTAAATAATTATGAACTTTTTTTAAAAGTGTAAAAGTAACTATGGACTATTTTTTAGTGTAAAAGTAATTATGAACTTTAGAAAATGATACAACCGTTAAAATATTGTTCAAAACCGTTAATTATAATATCATAATATTTTTAGCTCTTTAGATGTGGAATTTAGGATGAGCAAAGGGCTAGAATGAGTAGAGAAGCAGGTCTAGAGAAAGAACATGACGAGGTCTAGAGAAAGCAGCAAAAATTTGCTAAACTCATTTATTGCTGGCATAAAGTAATTTTTAGAGAAAAATTCATTTTGGGAGTTTTAGGTGGTAAAAAGTTCTAAAATTTTTATGAGAGCCTCTTGTAATATTTAGAATTTTTTTCTCTATAATTCTGGCTTTTTACTCATCATAAATTCCTCATCTATGGAGCTAAAAATATCAGGATGTTGCAATTAACAGTTTTGAACAATACTTTAACGATTTTGTACCATTTTTTAAAGTTCATAATTATTTTTACACAAAAAAAATAGTTCATGGTTACTTTTACACTTTTGAGAAAAGTTCATGATTATTTAAGCACTTTAACCCTTTTAAAAAACAGTATTAAAATTAAAAATTGAAGTAGAAGACAGAAGTGTGATGCTAATAAAAGAGAAAATTAGGATGAGGGACTTAGAGGAAAAGATATTTATAAATAATGACTTTAAAATTATAATTATTTAGAAGAATCAAATATAAAAATATGAAATTAAAAAAAAAAAACTAAAATGCCCCTAACAAAGTCTTTTAGAACGCTCCCACGTTTTTACTTTAAAATTAACACAAAATTTTTCTAAATTAAAAATCAGTTTCCAGTTATAATTTTTTTAAATCAACAAAATTTTTAATTAAGAATAGAATTATATAATTTTAATAAAACTCAATGTGTTTTAAAATTTATCGTTGGATGATTTATTTTTTGTTTTAAAAGCAATTTATGTAGATTAAAAATTTATTTAGTGATAGTAATTTTTTTAAGAAATTCTATGTAATCTATTATATTCTGAAAAATATTATTTTGTTTTTTTATACAAATATTTATTTGATACCAATGTTGATAATATAAATAGGGAAATTTGATTATATGAATTTGAATAAAAAGAACAAAACAAAACAAAAATATGAGTTTAACTATTGTTAGTAAATAATATATTGAATTTTTTTTAAAAAAAATAAAAGATCATATCATGATGGGCAGTTTTAATTTTAATTTTAGTTAATTTTTTAATTATAAATACAAGATATAATATAGGAATTTTGGTTAGGAGCAATTTAGTTATTTTAAAATAATATTATGTTGTTTAGTCCTTCCAAGTAATCATAATTTTTATGGTTCTTTTCAATAAATATTATGTTCTCTAAGTTCTTTATTTTAATTTATTTTCTAAATAAAAAACGCAGCTTCCCTGAAACTTTTGGCTTGGATTGAAGGAAATGGGTATAGGTGTAATCATGAAGTATAGTGCTAATAAGTACCTCCGATCTTAATTTTAAGATTTATTTTTGTTTTTATTAAATGGCTCAGAGGAAATATCTAACATCAAACTTTTGTTGCTCTTACTTGTTTAGCATGCATTAATAAATTTTAACATGCAAATAACAATAGGTTTATACTCCAAGGTAAATTGTTCAGACGTAATTCTAAACTAAACTTGAAAACCAACTATAGGTTTATAATGCTAACTTATTATTATGAAGTTTTGAATACATATTACATTCATTTATTGAGACTTTATATTAATTTCCCCTTGTTTCCCTGAAAATTGGCACTGTTATAACATGTTTGTTTTTATTTATAATTATACAACTACATGGAGTATTGAGATAAGAAGTTCCACTTTTCAATGTATTGCTTTTTCAAAGCAACCATGTGTGTGTAGCTTCTAGTAATATTTTAACTTTTAAGGAATTCCATGCTGTATTCAATTCTAACAATGTGAAATCATAAAGGGAAAATGGCCACTAGGTCTCAAAGACCAAACTTAATTATAAAAAAGTCCCTCCACACTTTTGCCTTGCCATGAGGTCCTTAGGGACCATTTTATAATTATGTTTATTGGGGAAATTCTACTGCAGCCCCTGTCCTTTTTTTGCAGGCTCCCTTGTCCTTTTATGCAGTGGAGAGAGAAAAGAAAATATTAAAAAATTCACGGGTACTATTCACAACGTATGGGAATGTTAACAACTTCGCATGCCGTTTTGACAACTTCGTCAGCACGTTTTAACAACTTCTCAGGCGAGGGTACTGTTCACAACGTATGGGAATCTTAACAACTTCGCAGGCCGTTTTGACAACTTGATAAGCACATTTTGACAACTTCTCAGGCGGGGATAGTATTCACAACGTATGGGAATTTTAACAACTTCACAGGCCGTTTTGACAACTTGATAAGCACGTTTTGACAACTACTCAGGTGGGGGTAGTGTTCACAAGCCATGGGCATTTTAAAAACTTCGCATGCCATTTTGACAACTTTATAAGCACGTTTGACAACTTCTCAGGCGGGGGTAGTG
>JBAGKO010000002.1:1098161-1109932 GCA_037177275.1 Acacia concinna | reverse complement strand
GTCCCTTGTAATTGAAAGAATTTCTATCCAGAAATAATAAAGTGGGGGGGGGGGGGGTTAGCAGGGGTAACTTTTAGAGAGAATTCCATTTAAATACTATATGAAATTCAAAATCTCAAATCAATTCTGTTACCCAAAAGAGTAATGGTTTTCACAACTCAATTTTATGGAAAATCACTAATTTAGCATTTTAAATTTTAGAATGTATTTTTCTAGAATTCTCCCTAAATTTTATATGTTTTGGATGGGGTAGAGAGTAAAAAAAGATGAGCACTAGATTTATAAATTTTTATAAATATTAAATAAATTTATTAATATTTTTTTTAAAAAAAATTTATCCCTATCTAATTTTTTTTTCATTTAAACATAGGGTGAAAGTTGAAAACTTTTTCCTTTTAATTTTTTATTTATCAGCTAATACTTTTTTACCTGAATTTACTAATTAATATTTTAAAGGAGAAAGACACAAAAATACAATTAAAATATTTAAAAAATAAATAAATTTTATAATTATTAATAAAGATATTTAAGGTATATCTACTTTCATATTTTCAGTATTTTAATTTATAACTATAAAGTTTATTTATTTATTATCTATTTAATTATATTTTTGTGTTTTTTTTCTCAATATTTAAATGGTATAATATGAGAAATTTTTTGTATCAACTCTAACGATGGTGTGATATGTATGCTTTAGTTCGAAGTGATTTTTTTCCTGAAAAAAAAAACGGAACAGAAGAAGAAGCGTTTCACAGATGATGGATGTCATACGCGCAACATCCGGGCCCAGATAAACGGATTGAGATTCTCTCCATTGCAAGGACCTCCCTGCACCTCCTTTGCAATGGATCCTCTTTGTGCCTTCTTTTTTTTTTTTTTGTAAATAACAATTAAAATTATGAAAAGAGAGATCCATTGCAAGGAGGGTCCCTAGAGAATCTCAATCCGGGGTGTGGGTGGGTCTCAGAAATAGGGATCAAGCATTTCCTCGGCCCACCGGTTCTCTTTTGTCCAACTGCCCACGATTTGCCTTCACCGTAGCTTCTTGTTATAATTCTTTTGCTACTTCCCATAATTCCATTTTATAAGGGAATTCTGAAACTCCCTGCCTCACTTACCTCAAATATCTTTTTTTTTAAAAAATTTAATTAAATAAATTTTGAAGAAAGAAGTTCTCATAAAATAATTAATGCGGTAATCTATAGTTGTATTGCTAGAGAGTAACCATATCTTTAATCACTACGGATAAAAGAAAGCCTTAAAATTTTGGTCTTTGAGGTATGCTAAAAAAGCATGGCAAATGTCTCGTACTCAATTCAACTTCGACACGTGTGTGTCTCTGATCTCAATATAATCATGATAAAGGGTCAAGGAATTAACGAAAAAAAACATGAAACTGGACATAATATTTGCCTCTTCTTGAATTGAACATGTTGACACAAACTTTTCTATTAAAAAGGCAGAAACTTCCGACGCTTAACCATACTCAAATTCTGTTAATTAAGAAAAGAATTGTACTAAGAGCTGAAACCAATTACAATTAAAGCTAAAGCGCTCCTCAGATATAGACACAAACACAAGTATACCACTAGAATATGCCACATGGAGGGAGCAAATACTCTTAGCAGCACACCTTTTAGTGACACATATTATCTAACATTTTAAAATATTTTTTTAATTGTACCTAATATCTAACATGGAGCTATCTAAAATATTTTCTAATAGCTATCCAACAAACCTTAAAATATTTTCTAGGTATGACAGAAAAATATTGTAATTGCAAAATTCCAATAAAATTTATTTTAAAAAATGCTGTTAGATGCTAATGAAAAAATGCTTTGAAGACCGTGAACGCTAAAAAAAATATAGCACAAGATTGATTGCTTTTGTTTGTTTGTTTTTTTAAATTTTCATCCTCCCTTGTTTGGTTCTTAAAGCTAGTATACGTAAATTTTCAATCACAAAAATATCTGTAATTTACTATTTCTTCATCTACTTTGAATGTCAAAGTCGTTAGACATAAACATAATAATACAGTGCTATGAATTTGCCACCTTTAGTATCAGAAGATTGGTGTCAGAGGTCTAGTATCAAAAGATTGATATCAGGGCAGTAAGTGTCAAAGTTCAACGACATATATACTTTAAGACGGAGGTCGTGATACATCATTAGAAGGTGGTGTTGATCATCATCTTTAGCAAGTGGTTCTCTTTCAAATCAAGATCATTGACTCTTTGTTCATAAAATTTGATATTAGAAGATTGGTATCAAATGTTATAAATGATAAGAATTTTATATTATGTTTATTATTAGAATTGCTTGAACATTGTACATGAAACATTGGGCGAATGAGCTCAGAATCAACAACTCCAAGATACTAATAGAGACAACTCCACCTCTAGCTCTTATATATATATATATATATATATATATATATATATATGCCCTAACAAGATGGAGAGGCTGACTATCATCACTATTCATCACATTTTTGATTTCGGTGGTGAGACTGGGAAGGTCTATGTCAATTTAGGCAACTACTACTCCTGTTCCAGCACCTAAGCTACTCATGTATGTAGGGACTCAGGCGATGTTAATCATTGTTCATTCTTTCCTAGAGTGAGTTCTGTGCAAAGTCTTTCCTGGAAGCTACCTAGCCTTCTAGCCTACCATCCATCCGTCATCTAATAGTCATAACTCGCATGCCAGTGCTGCGTACCAACTGAAGGCCCACTCGGAACCTTCGAGTGAAAGGACTGAACGAGGCCTTAAGCAAGCAAGAGCAGCCAAAAGCAAGCGTATGA
The DNA here is from genome assembly GCA_037177275.1 of Acacia concinna. Taxonomy (NCBI): domain Eukaryota; kingdom Viridiplantae; phylum Streptophyta; class Magnoliopsida; order Fabales; family Fabaceae; genus Acacia; species Acacia concinna. The sequence goes on along the minus strand of JBAGKO010000002.1, from coordinate 1,107,128 downwards.
GGAATGCTAGGGTGCTTGGAGTGGCTGGACCATGTTCTTATAGGATAGTGAGAGTAGAGTCCTCTTCTCGACAGCTCCTTCTCCTCACTACAAAGCTCACGACGATTAAGACCTAATGCTAGTTTCTTTACACAATAAGCCATTTCTTCATATCTCCCAGCTCTCTTTAATTATTTTGGATAAATAAAGCCACCCATCCCAGGTGAGGTTTTCTCCGCCGAATGAAAGAAAATTTTTTCCCCTAAAAAAGATTGAGAGAAGAGTGTGGTCCTCGAGCTTTTTCATAGAGAGGCTTGCAACGGTGTGAGAGTGAGTTATTTGATATCAAATGGATTTTATGCTACATCGAGTCTCTCTATGAGAGGGAGAGATGCCATTGCCATTATTTTGTTTTACAGTGACGGAGCTACTATAAGAGTGATGTTGAAAGGTACTTTGAGCGGGTTCATAGTGGGGGAAGTATCTCATGACTTGCTGATGCCGTCTTATCCTACCACATTACCTAGGTAATAATTAAATTTACTTCATTTAACTTTAAATATTTCCCTTTATGACTTCATTTTAGTAGTATCAGAGTTTTGATATAAGAATATTGGTATCAGAGATCACTTTTCAGTATATTCTATAAGTTTCTCATCCTACAGCACTATACTTATATATTTCTAATTAAGTATCAGAGGATTGGTATCAAACATAACTGAGTCTTTCACCTTATATTAACACTCTCCATATCATTAATGTGGGTAGACTATCTTGGAATGGCTGCTCATGAAGGTGTTTGCTTGTAATTGGTGCTTGTAATTGGTGACAAATAATCTGGTAGGAAGAATTTCTTGGTATGTGATATTTATGCTTTAGTTTAGAGTGATTTTTTCCCATAACTTGTTTGGTATGAAAGATTTGGAGGAGAGGGGAGGGGGAAAGAATTTTTTTATAAGTTGAAGTTTAAAAAATTAAAAAAGCGGGATTAGAAGTTTTTAATTAATTTTTTATACTTTTTCATGTTATATTTTCTCTTCATTGAAATTTTTTAATCCAACCTCAATTTTATCAAACTTAACTCATAAAATTTTATTTTTACCCCCTTTCTCTCTCATCCCCTCAAACCAAACATGCCGGGTAAGAACAACAACAACAAAGTGTTTCGCAATTATGTCATACACACACGGGTCCAGATGATATCCCTTCCTAATTTCTTGTGCTTTTATTAAAAATTTTCCTTTTAAATAATTTATATTTTGTTGAAAAAATATGAGAAAAAAATGATTTATTGGTTCATAAAATGATAAATAATATATTTTGAAAATGGATTTGACTTTGAAAATTTTCCCGAATAAATGGATCTATAAGAATTAATTTTTAAAAAATCATAATGACGTAAATATATCAAAATAAGAAGCTATTATTTCCCCCATTTTAAAGGGTTTTGATTAATTAATGGATAAAAAAGAGAGGAAAATACCAATTGTTCCTAAAAATCTCAAATTAGTCTCATTTACTACAAGAGTAACATTAATTACAGGGTACACCAATTGACAACTCATTTAATTTTATAATTCTTTTGCAACTTCCTATAATTTCATATTAAAAGGAAATGCTGGTACTCCCTTCTTACTTGCTAGAGTAAAGTGAACTCATTGGAGGGACTTCATTTTCCCCAGATATCCTTTTTCATTTGTAATTAAATAAATTTTGAAGAAACAAGTTCTCATAAATTAATTAACAATCTATAGTTCTATATGGTTAGTGAGTAATCATATCTTTAATCACTACTGATAATAGAGAGCCTTAAGATTTTGGTCTTCCAAAGGTATGGTTAGGGAAAAGAAAAAAATTCTTCAAAGAATCTAAGCTCTCTTTTTAAAGAACTATACTGTTGGAGGGTAACCATAATCACTAACTATCTATATGTCCACTTCAAAATATTATATCAATCCAATTACTCCTATTCCATCAATAATTTTATTATAGCTTGCTGGTGGTAAATGAACAATGGATAATGTTGCCTATGTAATTGAATTTTATTAATTTTAATTTATAATTCTGGGGTTAGAATTATTTTTAAAAACCCAGAATTATTACTATATTTGATTGTACTCGTGAGGTGATATCCTCGCAGTGCACATGATCACTACGTAATATAGTATATGGCATCCAAGATGGTTAATTGTTGAAACTAACCCTACGTTAGATGCATTATATTATTAGTCAGGATATCTCCCCTGTCGTCAAATTTTGTTATGAAAGGTACATGAATATATATCAGAGTAGTCAGACATAAACGTAATAATACAATTTTGCTGCCAGGTTATCAAAATTGAAAATCCACCGGAAAAATGAATAATAAATTTAAATTGAGAACACACTTTTAAATTTAACATCTATATATATCAAATAGACAATCATACTGTAAAACTAACACCCATCTTTGAATACATGATGACATGAAATAAAAGAGGCTGTTCTTGGCAAAGTCATGGTGTGGTTCTCTCGCTCTACTACGACTAAGATTATAGTAAAACGAACGGTCAAGATTTAATTTCCAAGATGGTGAAAGCTACGTTGCTGAGAGAAATTACCTCTGAGAGGACCAGACCCTGCCGGCGAAGGCAAAAGCTCTCAGGCGGCCACTCCGAACGAATGTTTTTGAGAAACAAGCGTTTGGATTTATCATCATTGGCCACTCTGGCCTCTTATAGAACACAGAGAGAGAGAGAGAGAGAGATCTGAGAGGCTCGTTTAGTCGTTTTCCATTAGAGGCTTTTTCTGATTCGTCCTATTATAGCCATACGTAATATCTGAATAGGTTATCATGAAGAAGAAAGAACAGAGACCTGATGAAACGAAAGGGGAAGAGGAGGATGCAACAAATTTGAAAATGGAACGTGACCAGTCCTTCCAACTTAAATTTTCAAAAGAAGAGTTAGTTGGACTTTCATTAATTTGAGAGTAAATACACACACTGGTCTTGTGTATACGTGTATTTTCTATAGTGCAGAGGGTCACTACACAATAGTAAAGGGACTCCTCCAAAGGATTTTCAGTAACATGACTGGGGTCCAGAAGGTACACAAACATGCCGAACAACAAATAAGAAACAATGAGAAGACAAGCCAGGACAAGGCCAGAACTTGAAGAACGAGAAGGATAAGGTTGAGAGGAATGCAGCTCCCTAGGATTGTCATCTTCGAACAGAGGCTGGATCTCCGATGTTGCCATGATGCTGTGATACAGAATGAGTGAGCTTGCCACTGTATTCTCTCAACTCTCCAACGTATTCTCTCAACTGACCGATGCGTTGCAAGAAAACTAATGTCTTCTCGGATCGTATTATACAACAGAGAGGGAGGACAGAGTGACAGTACTAGTATACGTGAGCCTCTGCTCGTGAAGTCGTTTTCGTTTTCCATTTTAGGCTTTTTGATTCTGATACGCTGAAGTTGTGAGGAAGAAGAAAGAAGGGAGGTGGATAATAAAACAAAAGGAGAAAGAAGGAAGGAGGGGAAACCGACAAACGAGAGTGTGGATTTTAAATCATGCATTCTCTTTCTTAATTTATTAGAAGTTGATGCATAAAAGTTTGCTTCTTTTTTACTGTTTTTTTTTCATCTTCAACTGTTATAGTCATTTTCAGGGGGAAAATGCTTTCTCAGACAACTCGAAGAAAGGGGCAGCGGGCGCTGTAGGGAGAAAATTCAAAATCATTGGGCGTCCCACCCGGTAGATATCACAATAATTTACAATACCAAACAAGTCTGAATTCATTTATCCTTCTTATTATAATATAGATAGGAGTGGAAATAGGCTAGTCTGGCTCAAGCTCAAGCATATTTTTAGATCTTATTTGATAAATAGGTCAAGCCTATTTTCATAAAGCCTAGCTTACAAACCAGATCTATTTAACTTATTTTAATTTATACAATAAATAAGTATATATAATATCATCTAAATAATTTTATAAATTATTTATAAATTTACCAACTTAACCATACTCCTAAGTTTTTTTTACCTTGACTTTAATCCATAAAAAATTCCTATCTTCAATCATTCAGGATAACAACGCTAACTTACTCCCCTCTCCTAATTTACATTGTCCACTATAGCAATAATATAATCTTAGTTGGAGGAATCTGTCTTAATTCATATGAGAAAAGTAAATGAGGTAAAATATAGTTTTATATGCTTCTTGTTATATTTGGTCAATTTTAGAAAGTATATTTCATTACTCAACACATAATTAGTTTTTATTATTCCTACTTGTTCAAACAATTGTTGTTACTATACATATTTTTCTTTTGCTTACAAAGCCCTTATATTACAATGAGAATGAATCTTAATATTTTAAAATATAATTTAGAATTGTACATAAGCGTGAAGACTTATATATGTATTTGGAGGCATAGGCATTAAATGTGTAAATTTTAAATAAACCTTTAAACAAGCTTCAGCCCTTATCAAGCCTTTTGAAGGCTCATGCTCATACATAAAACAAAGTATATACACAAGCTCAAACTTTAAATGAACAGGCTCAGGACTATTAAGGTAAAGCTTGACAAGGCTTAACCTATTTCCATCCCTAATCATAGTATCATTAATGAGTTTTTATTAGGTTAGTTGTGGCTATTAATGTTGTGCAATAACAATAGAGGATTCCTAGAAAATAGTCTCTCTTTTTTTGCCAGGCAGAAAATATTGTTTCATGGCTCCAAAATCCTTTTCACCAAGGACGTCTCCTTGGGTATGCATACCTGCAAGAAATCAACAAATAAATCCTCATATGAGTGTGACAGAAGTTTCTACTAGCTAATAAGAGCCTATCTAATTTGGATATGAGTGCCAGCAAAAAGACAGTGTGTTTTTATTTATGATAATGATCAAACTAAAACTATTAAGTTCAGTCAAATAGTCTAACAACTTTAGTCAAGTGTTTGGACTCGACTTGGTATGACAAAATCTCCATTTCTATTATGTCACCGATATTCGATAGAGGGGGCCATCAATTACACTAAGATATTTATCTAGGAACTCCAAAGTTATAGGATGCCTCCATAAGCGCCACCATAGGAATCAAACCTCCTCCCTTTAGGTGACAAGATGTGAGCCGTACTATTAGATATCAAGATTATAGGTATCTTCCATTCAAGTTAATTACATGCACCATTGTACCGTTGTAGGCCTTGTTGAAGGGTAAATGTTCCTATTTAACTTTACAAGAATAATGTCTCCTTATGGAAATGCTCTTTATTTTGTTGATTAGTTCATTTACACGTCTTATCCATATTCCATTGATATTTTGTTGATATGTAATTAAGTTAATACTTGGTCAGTGTTTTATTTCTAGCAGAGGAATTTCAAAAGATTTTATATGTAAAGAATGAAGATTCAACTATGGCGTTCGATCATTTAGGCTCATGAATTGTTATTGATAAATATTTTTATTGACAGAATATTTTTATAATTAAAAAAGCTATAAGATAATGTTTTTTTTTTTTGGGTATAGGATCGAAGTGCTCAGGTGGTTAATTTCTTCCAAATTGTATATACAATTGACGTATTTCATTTTGAATTCTATAAATATATTTTGTATTTAATATTATTATTTTGTTATTATTTAATGATTAAATATTGTATATCATTAACACTAAAATAATAATAAAAAAGGGTTGAATATACCTATATAAAAATTAAATAAGACCAATTTATTTGACACTTTTTAAATCTTTTTCAATACTAGTAGTTATTAACACAAAATGTTAAATAAGGTAACTTTATTTGACTGTTATCAACAAAAGATTTTATATAAGGTGACCTTACTTGACCGTTGTTAGAAAAGAACCATAAAATAAGATCACATTATTTGACAGTTATTAACAAAAATTAAAACTGTTGAAAATTATTCTTGAAATATATGAAAGTACCCATTTGGTTCAAATTAAAGAATCAAAAGTTATGTGATAAAGTATAATGCAATGAAATAGAATATTGTAATGTAATGATGATTACATAAATTTGTTTGGTTCTTCATTGAGAATAGATGATACATATTTATTAAAACATTTGATTGGATTACATCAAATATGAGACTATATGAGAATAATATGACAAGAGACAAAATTACCCATGTCTACACACACATATATAATGTACACATAGGGTTCATGGTAATTTTTTCAATTATCTGGTGTGCACCTTGTGATCATAGTAATTTTTAAAATATTTAATATTGAAAATGTTATGACATGTAGATGTTAGATTAATGGTAAATTTTTAATATTCAATGGTGAAAATATTATTTAATAGGACATTTTAATATTTTTAATGGTAGAATGTAAACCCATTGCCTTTATTCTTAAATGCACAAAAAGATAAAGTCAAATTATCACTTTGTAAAAGACATTGTTGTCATGTTTGAGTAGTGGGAGTGTAATTCATACTCAAGGGTCTTCATTATATCTTATAAAAAAATTTCCCGTCAATCCAATTTACACTTTATAAGATAGGTTTAGGTGAATTAAAATTAAAGAAAAATGTTGCGCATGTCTTGAAGATTTTGTTTACTGCTTTCTTTTTAACTTTTCTTCTTATGTTCTTCAAAGATCCAACCCTTCCAACATGCATGCTATTAAAAATGAAAAATATATTATTGATTAAAATTGAACTATGAGACACAAAAGACTCAATTATCTTCACAGTTCCTAATCCTATGCTTTATTGGGTTAATTTACAATCGTGGATACTAATACCATGTGTAATATAATGACGTACGTGATTAACAACTTGAATGGCAATGCAAGATATCAATATGGTGTTAAAGCTACACACTATAAACTCTTTCTGCAGGATACGTAATAACCGAATTGATTTTCTTATAATGCTTAGTAGGAGAGCTAATTAAATCTGAGTGTTCAGATCTAATTTGAACTGTTCATATATGGGTTTTTAATCGTTTTTATCTCTGTTTAAAAAAGTATTTTAACGGATATAAAATCTAATATAAATATAATATCTTAACTAATATTCTTTTAAAAAAATTATTGTTTATTAAAAATGCATCGTTTTTTTAAAAAAATATCTCTTATCTAGACCAGCCAAAATTAAATTTGGGCCCTGCTATTTTAGCTTAGTAGGAAAACCAGGTACACATATTAATATTAACCGTGTGTATTTGACGATCATTACATAAAGAAGTAGTGTTTGGATCACACCGTAACCAAGTGTTCCTGGTTTAGGGTTTACACCCATACTGTCCTCAATCATATATAGTATGCTTATAAATTTTCAATGTTGCCCTCATATGAGGTTTTAACTATGAAAACTTTTATCATGTGCATACGTATGCATGTACCGTATAACAAATGAAATGAGATATTTATGAATGTTTGCACAAACAAAGGTGTCCTCCAGAACCCTAATTTAAAAGAAACAAGAAGATATGCCAAAATAGATATTAGTAGTTTAAAAATGATTATGTAAAAAATTTAATCTTCAAAAATTAAATTGAATTGAATGCGTCTAAATAATAACGAAAATATTCTGTATCACTTGTAATGGTCGTCAAATGTAGGGAAAGTTTAAAGTAATATGCATTGCCTTAAAAACTAAAAAGAGAATTGAAACAAAAAACTAAAAAGAGTAAGGAGCACTGAATTTGCAGGGAGAATCATTTTCACTTACACTATAGCTCATCAAAATAATACGGGGACTGACAAAAATAAAAAAGGAACGATATTTCTTTTTTTATTAAGAGAATAAATTGATTTTTTTTATTTTTAGTTTTAAATGTAGAATATTAAAGGGAAACATAATACTGTTAAATAATTAAATTAAAAGATCAGTATAAAATTAACTAATAAAAAATTCAATTACCATTTCAAATAATTGTCAGAGGAATAAAAAAAACAAGCAAACGTATCATATTTAGTTAGTTTTATTTAACTTGCTAAAAAAACGATGCTTAAGATCATATGGTTATATTTTATATTTAAAATCAGGATTAAATCCTCATACATGTTGGCAGCAAGTTTTGTGAATATGTTGTTTTTGCTTCCATCAATCTTTAAAACACGAAGGTAAAAACATGCCACACCCATTACTGTTTTCCAAGAGACTTAAATATAAACAACTTGAAAGTAGTAAAATTTGAGTATTAATTACCTCAATTATTTTCTGAAATATTGAAACAAATATTTTCAATTGTTACAGATCTTGTAATAACAGCTCTACTACTGAATGAAGAAACACCAGCCTCATTGAGCTTCTGGCACTCTATCTTCCTCTAAAAGTTTCTTCATCTCCTTGAGCTTATGTTTTATAAATTCCAATTTACTGCATAAGAAAAATCACTGTATGTGAGTCGTCATCACATTAGATCAAGACAAACAAGACTTAACTCATGAGAAAAAATGGAAGTTATGATCAGAATCTAAGCAAAAGTGTAAAACCAACAGAGAAAACAATTTAAAAAAATGGAGAGGACGTATTATAGAGTGCATTTACCTCGCATAGCCGCTACGGTCTAAGTTTGCACCAACGAAATAAGGAACACTTAAGTTGTGATTAACAATTCACCTGGTCATTTCTCTATTCCTCTTATCCACTAACTCGGCTAAACAGAGCAAAGCTCTAGAAACCCTAAAAAAAGGAGACAAAATGACTCAAATAAACTAAAAAAATCATGTGTTTGGTTCGACATTAGAGGTCATTGGTGCTTTTAAACAAATTGTACATAAGGCTTTAAGCCTCAAATTGCATGCTTTTCATCCGATTGTGCAGGCACGATTGGATTTTTTCTTTTTTTTTTTTATTTTCTGTAATTTTTTATTCTTTATAGTTATAATTATAAGATCCATTTGATTTTTGTAGAGAGATTAAGGAAGCCAAAAGAGTCAAGTAGGTCTTATAATTAAGATAGAAGGTAGTATAAATATCACACTATATTTACATGTAAATAAGACTCCCTCTAGTCTT
>JBAGKO010000002.1:1044289-1068485 GCA_037177275.1 Acacia concinna | reverse complement strand
CTCTTCCGATCTAATAAATTAAACTACAGGAGCGAACAATTTAATCATAACACATAGTTCTGTTCTCCGGCCGGTATCTTGAATTATTATATAAACCCAGAGAGAAAAAAAGGCCGGCTGCTGGTACTAGAATAGGGTTCCATCGTATCATCAGTGTTGGTAGGTGTTTGATTAATGGTTTTTATTTTATTATAAGCCTGTTCATTATTTTAATACATCCATCTGATTGGTGGGAATGATTTGAGATTAGTTTGGTGAATACCATGAGAGAGAAAGAGAGAGACTTCCATTATAGAAGAAGCGACGTTCCTTCTGATTAGTAATTTAGATTAAATCATGTAGATAGATATATAATAGACCACAATCAATATATATAATCCCACTCACACCCATAATATTACGTAGGAATTAGTTTCTATGAATGCCATTGCCACTCCCACCTCTCTTCTCTTTTTTTCTCTCCTTCCTAAAAGTGATCCATCAGCCATTGTTATCATATCTCAGTTGACCGAGAACGCGTGGGTCTTTCTTCCTCTTCTTTTCTTCTTCTTCTTCTTCTTCTATCTTCTTTAATTATTTTTTTTTTCCTTTACATTTTTTTTTAAACCCAAAGGACATTCTATTCTCGCCTCTCCCTCCTTAACAACCATTTGTACCCCGAATCTATCGATCTCTTGGATCGTCTCAGACATCTACATGGTTTTTCACACTTACATTTGTACATCACCAGCCTGTCAAATTAATTATCCATCAATACACATTCTGACTTGGCTTTCACATTGTGCATGTGTTGATTCACATATATAACTTGATCCGCGATATATATTTAAGAACATTATTAATGAACAACACTTATCTTTCCCTTCATTAATTATTTAACTATCCAACGCTATCAAGTCACGAATAAAAAAAACATTAAAAGCGTACAAATATATAATGATATATTTGCATGCATATACTGTAAGCTGATCAGAGTTTTATAGTAAACTTTGCGTGGTGATGTGCAGGTTGATCGGAGATACAACCATTACTGCGAACAAATGCAAATGGTGGTGAACTCATTCGACATGGTGATGGGATTCGGGTCGGCGGTGCCGTACACAGCCTTAGCTCAGAAGGCCATGTCACGGCATTTCCGGTGCCTGAAGGACGCGATAACGGCGCAGCTGAAGCACAGTTGCGAGCTGCTGGGAGAGAAAGACGGAGCAGGAAGCTCAGGGATAACCAAAGGAGAGACACCAAGGCTGAAGCTTCTGGAACATAGCCTGAGACAGCAGAGAGCTTTTCACCAGATGGGAATGATGGAACAAGAAGCATGGCGACCCCAAAGAGGCCTCCCTGAGAGATCTGTCAACATTTTGCGAGCCTGGCTCTTCGAGCATTTTCTCCATCCGTACGTCGTCGTAGTCCACTCTTAATTTGTTTGTTTTTTTTTTTTGGGTCTTCATGTGATGATATTAACGTAACATATAAAATGATATGATTATGGTTTAAGTGGGGAGAAAAAGAAGCAGGCGGTTGTGTGTGAGAGATGATTTAAGAAACGAAGAGAGAAAAAGGAGAGAGTACGGGCAAGAGAGAAAGAGAAGAGAGAGTGTGTGTGTCGTCGATCGAAAAGCCATAATTTAAGAGCCGTATTGGATCATCGTTTAGAGCAACAGCTAGCAAAAGCAGTAATATTGCAGTGTCCTTTAGGATGTTGTTTGCGAGCTAAAAGCTGTAAAAAGATGATATATATATGGCTTTACTGCTATATATCTCAAGCTTCAATTTCTTTTCCGCTAGATTAAGTGATCATCAAGAGAAAGAGAAAGAGAAAGAGAAGGTCATAGAGAGATAGAGAGAGAAAGTGGTCAGTGTGTGCAGTGATATACTTTCCTTCTGTTATAGGAGGAGGACATAGATCTTTCTTTCATGGTCTTAGATTGTCACGCCCATGAAGGGAAAAGAAGGAAAAGTGGGACGTTAGGGAAGGGTACAGAAAGCTCCATGTCTCTTTACACGGTTAAGGCAATGAAAGGACTGTGATGTCATTTCCTGGTCTCTTTCTCAGGTATCCAAGCGACGCTGATAAGCATCTGTTGGCTCGACAGACTGGCCTCTCCAGAAATCAGGTTCGTCTCCTTCCCCTAGAGAGAGAAACTTATTTAATGACACAATTCTTTCTTAGCATTTGCGCTTAATATATGGAAGCCATATATATATATATATATATATATGACATATTCACACACACGCACACCCCCAAGGGACCAGCAGTAATAACTAATATCAGATGCAACTTACATGGTTTTGGTCTTTTGGCTTTTGTTTCTCTGCTTTCTTTCTTTTCTTTTAGACAAAGACAACCGCAACGGAGGTTTTCTTGTTTTTTTTTTTTTCCTCTTTTCTTGTTTCCCTCTTTAATTTATTTTTTTGGTGTGAAAGAAAATTTAAAAAAGTCATTTTTATTATTTTACTTCTTCGGATTCTTTTTCCCTGGTTACATAAATTATGAAATTAAACGAGAGCAGAGATAAGTACAGAACCAATGAGACACGAAAGTTTGCTGTTTTCGAATCTCTCTACTCTCCTTTCTCTATCCTCTCTCTCTCTCTCTCACTTGTCTTATTCTCTCTCATATCAAATGTTTTCACCAAACTCCACAATAGGAATCATAATTCATAAATATGGGAAATAAATGTGTACTTTCTCTTCAAGATAATCATATATCCTCTCTCCCTCGTGGTTTTTTCCTCAAACTATTAAGAGTGCCTTCATCATATCTTCTGCTAATGCCATTTTTATGCTACGTTCATACCTCATTATTAATATAATATATATTTGTTTCTTCTAGCTAGCTAGCGTCAATGTAATTTCTGGGACGTTTCATCTTAATCATTCATGTTCCTTTTTTTCCCATAAAACTAGCAAGCTCAGTTTTTCCCTGCATCTTCCTTATCATTTTTTTACACCAGCATTTTGTATGTTTGCCTGAAAAACAAAAGTTTGAAGTTTGTCCTGGCAATTTACGTTGTTATCATGCAGAGCCCTTTTGCGTGTATCAGTCTAATCATTTTTGTCCATTTTGTGCTCTGTACTAATAATAATGTACTTTGTATCTTTCATAAAAAAATAAAAACTAAAAAACAAAATAGCCCTTGTGCTATAGGAATAAGAGAGAGTACATGCATACATGCATGTAATTAACAGAGTTGGATCAGAAAACAAAAACCTAGTTACTTAGAGAGACATAGATCCATGCCAGTCAGTGAAGTAGCTAAGACCTAATTAGATCATTCTCGAATCACTGCCGACTGTGAGAAGAAGAAACTGCCGATGAATAGTTTTACACTTAGCGTTATCACATAATCATAAGTGCAGATTCCTCGCTGCCTAATCACTTAGGAACACACGTACGGACAATCCATAATGAGTCAGAAATCACTCTTTTTTTCTTTGGAAAAGAAATAATAATAATGTAACACACATGCACGCACGCACCTATATATATGTGTGTGTGCCTGACATAAAATCCGATGGTTGTGCATGTATTAATTTGCTTGTGTGAGTTATTCATGCATATATCATTTTCTTATATTTATATTTATCAGACTCATTGTTCATTAATGAAGGATTTGAATCATATCTCTATAAATGTGACAAATTGACATACACTATAAATGGCTATCATTGTTGAAGAAGAACTCTTTGTTTTGAATTTTAGTTCAGTTATATTTAAGATTGGTACTGGACTACTTGTAATCAATAGTGATTGATACGTGCATATTTATTTATTTATTTATTTATTTGAATATGTATGCATGTATAGAATAAAAGGGTGAATTAATATGTATATGTATAATGGAGGGGTGTGAATATAATAGAACTTGAATGTTTGTGCAGGTATCAAATTGGTTCATTAATGCCAGGGTGCGGCTGTGGAAACCTATGATAGAAGACATGTACCAACAAGAACTTAAAGAAGCAGAAGGAGAAGAGAGAGAAGAAAGAAACCAAAGTAGCAACAGCAACAACAACAGCAGCAACCTCCTCGCACAAACTCCAACCACAGCAGCAACAACTTCAACAGGAGCAGCGCCACCACCATCCACAGCAGCAACAACGACACTCACAACAGCAGCAGGCAAAAGATCCCAAATCAATGCTTCTGATAGCGACCCTTCACTTGTTGTAATCAATACCCAACCCTTCTCGGAATCCCAACCAAACCTCTCTTCCTCTGCCATCACCACCACTCCAGCCGCCGCACTTGCCGCCTCCTCTGAGGTGGCGCCACCCTCGTCTCAGTGTTATGACTCTGCAGACCTGCTGCACCCTCACAGATCAATGACCACAGACGACACGTGTCGACATGGCAGCCTGATTGCAGCAGATTACGGGACCGCCTCTGGTAACTCTGACATTGGTTCTACTCTCATTAGGTTTGGGACCACCGCCGGTGATGTTTCTCTCACCCTAGGGCTACGCCACGCCGGCAACATCCCTGAGAAAGCCCCTCCTTTCTCTGTTAGAGACTTCGGAGGCATTTGAACTACTTCCCATATTTCACATAATTAAATGATATATTATTCGATCTATATAGGAAGTTAATTAATTGCTTATTATATTATTATGAGAAAAGGGAAACACTTTCTTCTTCTTCTTCTTCTTGATCCTCTTAGATTTGCATTATTATTGGAGAAAGCAACAAAGTGGAGATACAATATGAGAAACATAGCGTTACTGTTACATTATAGCTAGCTTGTATAATTGTATAGTAGGTTGTTTTAATTTCCATCTTTTCCCCCTCCATCCATCTATATGTGTACTCAAGGTTTGTACTTCAATTTGATAGGACTTGAACTCATTAATCACGAGAATAACAGGAGTTTATATTTCTGATATATGGAGAGAACCATTTGATTGTCTTTCATTACAATCAACCCGTACGGCCCTTCCATTCTTTTTGAAGGATTTTTTCAAGAAATATTATTGTATTGTTCCAAGCATATTTTGCTACCAATTATTGAAACAAGTATATGTATCCTACTTTTGATCTAATATGTCCTCAGTTTAGTTTTTCATTACAGTAAGCCTGGTACGTACAGTTGCATAGAATTCAAACTATGTAAATCGTACTATTCACTAATTAAATGCGAACAGTGTTACTTCTTACAATTTTTATAAATATAATGATGATATGAAATGTTCACAGCCAGACTGATTAGAAAAGTGATGGTAAAACGTTGGCAAAAAAAAAAAAAAGAAAAGTGATGGTAAAACCCATTTCAATCGTAACTAATTAACTTAATTTTACTACCGACAATAGCATGCATCCCTTACTACTTTTTGTTTTTAATGGGGAGAAAAGAGGAAAAAAACAATATTATGTTTAAAAATTTTTATAAATAATAAAGAACTTTGCTATTTTTTTAAATTTTTTTCTCTAATTTTCTCTTCATCCAAGCAACCATTTGTTAGCTATTTGACTTGATTATAAAAGGATTTGCATGCACCCACTACATACTCAATGTAAAGTAGTGAGATAGAAAGGCTAGAGGCTAAAATTTGACCCAAATTATAATAAGTACTAATTATAAATTAAGTGTTATCTTGACTTTCTACTTATAAATTAAGGCAACAAATATGTCAGTTCCCACTAGCCAGTAGCCTAACATCCCACGGGGAAACAAATAAGTTAGGGTGTCCATAATACTCTCATTGTCTGTGGTCTATGTTTTTTTCTTTTACTCATCCTTTTCTTTTAGAAGACCTCAGAGTTTGAATTGGGGTGCGCTCAATTTTTTGTGGCCATTGTTTCTTTTTTTTTAAAAAAAAAATCCCCCTCAAAATTAAGAAGTACGGGATCATTATTATACTATTTATATCCTATAGTTATCAGCAGCAGATAATATGGGTTTAAGCGCGTTTAGAGGAATAAGAAAGGGAAGGGTACGTAGTAATTAAATAATATCCAGGGTGCATAAAGATTTTTCTAAAATTTAAGATTTCCAATTGAGTCAAAACTTTGGGACAATCATGACTTGCATTGTTTGTACGTATAAGGCAGCTTTTCTGGTGGATTTGATATTTACGGGTACTGTACAGAAAAAAAGTGGATAAAAACACGGAAACTTTTTCTGTCTTAGATGGGGAAAATAACTTACATTACGCACTTCCATAATGCTTATAAGTTATAATGACTGTAGTTATTATCCTTTAGAGTCATAAATTTCATAATCAGTACTGTCCTCTTTAATTTCCATTTAAAGTTTCTATCAAAGCTTCCATCAGCTCTACTGTTCTTCGGTTGCTAATGCATCATCATAAAATAAAATTAAAGTCCATATCCTGAGTTCCAGTACATGCACGCTATGGTAAATTCATACTATATATGTAAATGAAATAATTAAAAAAAATTGTGTAATATAATAGGGTTAATGAATTAATTGTGTTGTTGCTGTCCTTTAGGAAAACAACCCCTCAACGCCACATTTTTGCCGTAAATTAAAATCCAGAACAAGAAGAAGCAACTTGTAAAAGCAACAATCACTTGTCACCAAATATATATATATATATATATATATATCTTTTCTTCTTATTTCAGAAGCAAAACTCCCAGAATAAGTTTTCTTTCCTAGGAGGCTATATGATCTGCTGCAACCGCCAATTGCAGCTGCTTTCTCTGAAGATTCTAGCCAAGTTAAATTTCTTGCACACACACGAAAAGTTTCAACACAACGTATATATATAATCCCAAGTTAAAGTTTTGGGATTTACGTTAAAATGATATGACAGCGGTTATAGTTATTATAGCTAGGCTCATTTTATAGTCAGACCCAGTCACTGAAAAAACAGATCCGCTGATCTTCAATCATATATGTACATTTACAGCAACGTCACTTTCACTGTATTAAATTTAATAAACAAGCCCATTAATTAACAAAATTGTAGACACTGAATCGTTTCCCAGATCTAAGCAATGAGGTCTTGTGATGAATGGACCGTCCTATACACACACACACACATATATATATATATATACCTATTACATACAGGACCACATGCAAAAAGGCTGCTTATTAGAGAGGCTGAGCTATAAAGAGATTCAAAATTTGTTTCATCATCCTCTGACGAAACCCACAACAAATTTACTCTGATGTTTTTACTCAGGAGAGAAGCTAGTTTCATTTTTATTTTAAGTAAGAAGCAATAATTATTAATAGTAAATAACTTTTTGTAGGGCAAAAAGTGTGGTTGAATCTCATTGAATGTTAATTGGTTGTATCTGAGTCTGAGATAGAATATTGTTCATTGATTATTACGAGGACCAAGAAAGAGAGAAAGAGAGAGAGTTGAAGAAGCCCTAATGGATTGGATGGAGGGGAATCCCCACCCTAGAATGGTTTATTTGTCTTCACTGACTTTGGCCCCTTCAACGTAACACACATAACTTCCCCATTCAATGGGGAAACAAACTGACGAAAATTTTTCATTTATTATTATGATGAGCCTTCGTGTATTCGTATTTATGAAAGGGCCCCACTTGCATGGTAGGCGGGTCCCACGTTGACATGATTCAGTTTTTGGGCCTGGGCCCATGTCCTAGCCTTCTCGCTGCAAATTTATGTATCGTAAAATAAATGGAGGTGCTTCTACCATATATATAATGTTAGCATATGAGCTCAGTGGCAGGGCAAACACATACTACACACACACGTCACCTGTGGATAAGCCCTAGTGGAGCCTCCAGCCCACGTGGTGGTACCAATTGCACGGTTCTGATACAGTACGGTAGGCTCCACCCTACACCCTCCTTCTTATTCTCAGTTCTCAGTTCTCAGTTCTCAGCTCCCACCCTTAGCTTGCACCACCTTTCATTTTCATTACCTCCTTTGATTATACGAACAAAACTTATTCTCCTTCCTAATCTTGGATAAAAAATCTTTACTTTACGTACTCATACCCATTTCAAAACATGGCTGCATTTCTTTTAATAAGCAAGTTTACATCATTAAGACCTTGTTTATTCTTATTATAGCATGGATTAGCTAGGTTAATTTATGGGTACGACTTTTAACACAAGGCATTGGATTGTCCACTTCAATCATTTGAGTATAATATCGAGATGACTTTATTTGCATAAGCAGATTAAGACGTGGTGAAATTAAGAACTTGTCAAGGCCCTTTCTTTTTGGGTTCGGGGTATACACGTACAGTAGTAGTAAGTTTTGTGAGGGGAAAAGAGGTGGGGGAAGAATCAATCATGATTCAATATGGGAGGTGATGAGGATAAGGTAGGGTTAAAGGACGACGAGTGTGACACATGATAGGCAATGTGTATTTACAAAAAGCACATTGATCCAGCAAATCATCATTCATCAGCTTCAGGACCACCCGTCCCACACCGAAAAGTGGCCATCATAATCTTACACCACAAGATTAAATCTTTTCTATATATACATATACATATATGTATGTATGTATTCAAAAGAATATGATTAATTATTCATATATGTATGTATTATGTATATATCTGTCATGAGATGCAATAATACTAAACAAAAGAAGGAATTA
Source organism: Acacia concinna (assembly GCA_037177275.1). NCBI lineage: Eukaryota > Viridiplantae > Streptophyta > Magnoliopsida > Fabales > Fabaceae > Acacia > Acacia concinna. The sequence continues at coordinate 1,059,926 of JBAGKO010000002.1, read as the reverse complement.
CTATTCACTATACTGTGGAGGTTTGTGTTGTTACTTATGGGAAATGCAGAAAGCAAAAGCAAAATGAGAAGAGAGGGAAATGAAATGAAATATATAAGAAAACGCATATATGGAGTTTTTTCTTTTTTATAATTTGCCAAAAGCAGCTGCACATCAATATAATGCTCTGATCTGAACAAGTATGAACATTGGTCCGTGATTCCTCGCACCCATCTCTGTCATGAATTGTAATCTGGCAATTTTGTAAGGGCCTCTCTGCACGAGTCGTTGTTCTCAGGTTCGTCCTCAGAGATTCTACTACCAAAAAAAAAAAACTTACTGCATGCATTTCACAACAAAAGCCGCATGGTTAATTAACTCGAAAAATGCCAAGCAAGAGCATTTATTTAAGGAATGAAGCGGGGCGGGCAGTAGATTCCTCCATCAAAAATAAAAAATAATAATCAAGTTTTGGTTTGAAAACGATGGAGAGAAAGAATGGCATCTTTTTTGGATTCCAAAGCGATGGAGACTCGAAAGAGACTCTAGGAATGTCTTGGTTTCATTTGATTTGTGGGGGTATGGGACAGATGAGAACAAAGCATCTAAGTGTGTGTTTCAATTTGGAAGATTAAAGAGAGACAAGGGATTGGAGGCCTGAAATTTCAAAGTACACACCCACATGCACCTGTTGGAGGGGCTACTGGGTTTGCCATATATAAGAATCAAAATTAGGCCCATTAAATGGTGGGGTTGGATACCATCAAGAGGTAGCTGCGTATGTGTCTAGTCAAAAGTCTGGCTCATAATTCATCAGATCATGGGTTCAAATTTCATTACAAATATTAGAATCTTATTGACAGGTGATCTATAAGCATCTTTATAAAGTGGAGTAGTTGAACAACCTCTACACATTAGTCCTAGTAGAAGATACTTTTTTTTTGTCGAAAACTGAATACCATACAATAATAAAGAAGTTTATAAAAGTAAGAGTACAATATTTCCTAATCTATTCAAATAAACAACCTTTTCATCTACCTCTCTTTTCTATAAAAAAAATAGAGGTCGATCAAATACACAAAAATTAGTAGAAGATAATTTTTAATTGCTTAAACGTAAGTTCTCTAGATCAAGTCAGTAAGAATAATATAAAAGGGTGGGGTCGAAGACTAATAAATTAAATGAGAGTCAAATTGTTCAAGAGCTGGCTAATAACACACCAAATCATAAGTTTAAATCTCACTAGGGATGTAAGAACATTAGTTGTAAACAATATATAAATATTTTTATAAGCTAAAGTTGCATATATCCACCGACAGCTATTGATTCTAACAAAAGAGATTTTAACTTTGCTTGAGCATAAGTTCTCTAATTTGAGTATGTATGAATATAGAACATGCTTTTGAAAAAGTCAATGATCTCAATTAAGCGAGAGAATAGTGGGATCTAATTATCCAGTAAAATAATCATTTTATATTATTGAAAAAAAGGAGGTGGGGTGGGGTGGGGTTGGGGTGAATTGAATTGTATGAAAGTTATATAGTGGGAGCATGAGCATCTTTCACAAACCATTTGTCTTGCTCTTGGTCGATCCAATATTGTATGGTCAATGTCACATCACATGGACGTCCCCACTCTTTCACTATCCCTGTGTCCCTTTTTTTCACCTTGCTTTTTGTTTTTTCCCCCTCATTTTACTTTTGTTGCTTTCTCCTTTTCATTTTTTTCCCATCTATCCCTTTCTCCTCGCTGTGTTCCTTTTTAGTATCATTATCAAATGTTCATTAAGACATAGTCTGATCTAAGTAATGTCCACTTTGTCTCCAACTGAAGCCAAGCGTAGAAAAAGAATAAAAATTAAAAACAGAACACAATTTTATAAAGAAAGAACTGTATTAAATTAATGGTGGTAAGGATACACACACGTGTTATATCATATGTGTGTGTGCCTATGCATCGAAAAAAAATACGTTTGTGTATTAAATGTTTTTACTTTTTTCCCCAAGAAAAGGACAACATTATCATATATTTATTACAAGTCTTCATTAAGTCTAGTTGGCCTAATCTTGCCTAGCAGACAGGGTCTCCCAAGGCTGAATGAGGCCCCGAGCAACATGTCCTCCACTCAGTACATGCATATAGTACATGGTTTTATTTTTTTACTTTAATATTATATCGAACAAATATACTGAATATGTAACAAGTTAGTTTTATAATTATCACCCAAAAAAATTATATTTCATTCTTTGGTTTTATTTAAAATCAAAAATTGATTTTTATCTTCGTATTATGAAAATTATTATACAAAGATTAAGTATTTTAATCTTAAAATTATTTTATATTATTATGATTTGGTGTTTAGTTTGGTTCGGTTTGTAGTTGCCCCTCCTAACACAAATATCTCAACTAGGATTTGAACTCAAAACTTTAAATGATCCCGTGGATATCACTGAATATCTTACCATTGCCACATATCTAGTTACTAAATGTGGTGCCTTCACAAATAGAGGTTTGATCTGGCGGAAAGGGTTAATCCCTCACAATGCAGTGAATTAAAGTTTGAATCCCCATTCAGAGAGGTGCCTACATTTAGCACCTTATAATTCTTTGAAGAGGATTGCTTGCCTTTAATAAGAGGTTACACATGCTTAGCAAAAATGACTTCATAGATATCTTTATCCTTTGCAAATTTGACTGTTATAGTAAATTTAAGGGGCTGTAAATCTAAACTAGGTTCATAATTTTCAGTTTACTACATTGCACACACAAGACTTTTGTAAATGATAAACAGCCTCGTGGCTTTGATTAAAAAAAAGAAAGAAATGAAATTAGACAAAGAATAGTTGCCCCAACATAAACGAACAATAGTGATCAGTGATAGCATATAACCCATAAAGAAGTGATAACATAAGTATACTTTAAACGTCATGTTTGTAAAGAAATAAGATATGTTTCCAAATTTTCACTAAGAAAACATTATCATATTATGGCAAAAAAGTCCCTTGGAACTAGCTCAAATGGTAAGAATGAGGATAAGGTATGGTCAAAAGTATAAAACATTTTAATTCAAACCCTTTTGATACAAGCTTGCTAAAAAAGCACTACCGATATATTATGTGTGTGTGTGTGTGTGTAATAAGGTACTATATCAGTCTTTAATATTTCTTCTTTATTATCCAAGGAAATGAAGTGTTTTGTGGTCCAATGTTATATGTTTGTATATTTTCGAGCCCACCAAAGCTTAATGGGCTCCCAATATTCTGGTTAAGTTTTAATAGCAGGAACTCACAACGAACAAGAACAATATTGACAGGTTATATAGCCCAATCAGAAACCAACATCCAGGCCGTGGAAAGAAAAAGAAATCTACTTGTGTAACAGTAACGTCATTTTAGAAAATCTAGTTATAATTTTCATATTCAAAATTTTTGGGTTGAACGAGCAATCATGTTCTTAACAATACACTGAACATTGAACATCCACCAGGACATTGTCAACTAGGAACTTGGAGGTCTCAGTCCCATAAACAACATACAAAATTCCGTTCCTTTCAAGAGCTTACACCAAAAGCCCCTTATGATTACGACCAAATCCACAAGCAATTTGTATACACTGTTCATCCCCACATTCTCCAGTCACTACCATTCCTATATATTCATGAACCTCATTGGACACATGTCTAGTAATTTAGACAACATTGAAAAAACCACCATCAGATCCCACATTATTGTTACCTTGTCCTTCCACATAAGGTCTTATGAAAGTTCTCCGCCACCATACCTCAAAAGCTTTCTGAAGGTTCGGACACTTGTCACCAACCTTCAGAAAACTTCCCACCCAAGAAAGCATGATACTTTGCTGATCCTCCAGAGGTAGAGTGAGAATAGTCCTCCCAATTCCTTCCTCCACAACCTTACTATCAAACGACCTGCATCCATGTTGTAGCCAGCAGAAGTCATTGATCAAAGGTTGTAACCATGTCTGCAACAACAACTGACGTGTCCCCTTTGACGGCAACAACTCCCCCCTCCCTATGCCAACATATAATCTCGCCGAGACGCAACTAACATGAAAACGGGATATGATGGGCAGCTTCTCATGAAGAATGGCCAATTCCTGCTGGTTCGCCCATATCACAGCAAATTCGTCTGCAGCTTGTTTGTTGACTAGTATCTCTAGTAACCATGACAAGTTATCAGCTTCAAGAGCTATGAGTTTTACTATAGGTTCTTTGTTGCTGGCAGGTTTTTCTGCCAGTTCTAGTTCTGCAGACTGCCTAAACAGAGCAAGTAGAGAAGCCAAGCAGCCCCTGCATGATTGGTAAATCATTTGTTTACAGGTGTCTGGTGAGCCAGAATGGCTTGGAACATTGTTCTTCTCTTTAAGGAGCTTCAGAACTATGGTTTTCATCTCACGGCGTCCCTTCTCCTCCTTACTTGTGAGTACGAGTTTTATGATGTGGGAAAGAGTATCATTTGGGGCCTTGGTAATATTAGAGGAAACGCGTTTCAATACAGGGTTGACCACAACTCCTTCCCCTTGGAGTCGCAGAACTGTTGAGACCACTTTTTCTTCTTCTTCATCTCCAACCCATGGAGCTGCCTCCAAGTACTCCAAACATGACTGGATACAGCTGGTGAAGCCAAGAAGTTCTGCAACCTGCAGAATAGTTCACTTTAGATTTTCTGCAAGTTGCAAGATATGTTTTCATACATGCCAAGAATAGGCACATCATGAATAACCAATTACCAGAGATAATTACATATATATGCCCTTAAACATAAAAGAAACGTCCAAATAGCTCAAAGTCTTTCAAAGAACCCAGCATGCATGCTTTCCACTGGTGTTTCAAAAAATATACTCATCCAGTCTTCAATGTAAGACTTAGTTTGTAGTGTAATTTGTACCACAAACTAGGTACTACATCTAAGACCAGAAGTGGTAATTGTTTGCTTAATTTAGAAGGGCATTGCAAGCTAAAACTCATAACCAGCAGTCAATGCTATAAAGTGAAAGGAAGGAAGAAGGGAGGTTACAGACAGCGATATTGAAACACAACAAAACCAAGAGCATGAGAAGTTAGATGATGTGCCGTTTGCATTAGGGAATTTCAGTTGTTTTGACACTGAAAAACGCAGTGGGGAACTCATTTACAACCTCTGCTGCACAGAGGAAATTTGATTTGATTTTAATACTCCCTCCGATCCTAATTATAAGACCTAGTTGGAAATTTGATTTTCAAATTTCCAACTAGGTCTTATAATTAGGATCGGAGGGAGTATTATGCATATAATGTTGGAATGCACATAAGTATGTACTTGGCAATAAGACTAATAGAAGTCACCGCAATACGAGGCAAGTTTGCATGACCGTCATTCTCTACAATTCATATTAGCAGGCAAGGTTCACTACGGAAAAAAGTTGGAGATGCAATAGTTCTCATCTCAACCATTTGAGCAACTGTTTAGCTTGATTGTAGTCAGCATTAACCAGAAAACCCACAATCTATTGTATCGATCATAGTAACAGAAGCAACCCCCTTTAAGAACATCGTGCAGAAAGCCCCATTCATAGAAACTATACTATTCTTGAAACAACTTGATGCACCAGTTTTCATATCAGTATAACAACTACTAAAATTATCATCAGCTGACATACACATATAGAGTGCCGGCCAATGTGTTCTTATATATGCATCTATTATGCAGCTTACAAATTTGCAGATGGCAGTGATATTCAGAATCTAATGGCTGAGTAAACTCTACTACTAACTAAATATTATTATTTTCTAAACTGACAGAAGATATGGAGAATCAAATTGGAGATCTACCAGTGTCGTATGGATACCCAAACATTCATTTTACAACCACCCAATCACCCATCAACGTACCCCATAAAGAAAGTCGAAATATTTTACCCCCAATAAAAAATTCAAAGCATGAAACTGTTAGTAAATTACCCTGAGTATCCGAAGTATGCGAGGAACACTTTGTTTCATCAACCGCTGCTTCATTTCTTTGCAGTACATCAGTCCAACAGTTTCAACATATATTTCAACATCCTCACAATCATCAATTTGGAGACATGACAAGTCAGATTGCACAGACAGTTTATCAGCAAAGAAACCACTCTTCTCTTTGAGAACATCCCTGTGCACGCTTAACTTCACACAAAACCCCTGCTTTCCAAGTAAGACGACCTTCATATCACAAGTTCCAGCCTCACCAAACTCAATGGCCACCTTTCTTGGTAAATTCTCAATTTTGGATCTCTCTGTGACCATAGACGTACCAACTTGATTTCGTTCTGGGGCAACATATTGTTGATCATCAGAAACCGTTGATCTTGGTGGGGCAGGTGCTGGTCTTCTGTCGCTAACTTGTATTGGCTTTTTCTGGATACTAATTTTTTGAGGTGGCGGCGGCGGTGGTGAGGAGGAGGGTTTGGTTTTATTGAGAGGGTTTTGAGATTTCAGGCTTTTGTGAAACACAACTGGAGAAGGGCAACACCAAAAACCTTCAGGGGTGACAGCGATTGGAACATTTTTTATCTTGGTTTGAGCCTGCTCTGCCCTAGTAAGCCTAATTTCAGCCATATCCAGTTAGTAAACATGAACTCACATGTCCTTTGGATATGACATTTCAGAGGAAAATGTGGAGTTTGAAGAGCTTTGTAGTTTTCAATGAAACAACGAATTGGTTGTTTCCAACTAGTTTAACTGCAAATTTCACTCCCCTCCTGATGATTCAACGCTTTTCCCTCACAGATTTTGAAGTATAAACATTGAAAACATGAACTGCAAAGCTACAAGTTTAAAGGTGATTACTTTTGAAGCTTTCTCCACGAGAATCACTGCATTATCACACCAATTGCATGGAACATGAGGAATGTTCAATGTGACCGAAAAAGCTAGAATTTTTCTCAAGATGGGGAAAAGAATATGAAACCCAGCAAGAGAAGGAAAAAGACTACTAGATAAATAGGTGTCAGTGAGGGCATCAAAAGCAGAGAGACTCACCGAGAATCGGTCATGCAAGTGACATTCGAAGCCTCATGTCTCATGTGACGTTGTTAAGCAGAGAAAGCATTAGAAAATGATGGAACAGAAATTGAAATGTTAAACATAAGGAGAACAAGTGAGCAGAGGGTTGCAGAAGGAATAATTACTGAGCGTTAATGAGCAGTGTAGTACTAATTTGTAAAAGAAGAGAGCATTACGAGACTCGAGAAAGAAAAGGGTGATGGATGATGATGAAGAATGATGGCAGCTCAGGCTCATTCATAGACGGTGCTGCGTTTCTCTACTTTTAAGTTCAGCCCATGCTTCTTTTGATGATTACTCAACAAGAGTGAGGATTATGCCATTTCTCTTTCTCTTTTGTCTGTTTTAAGAAAAGAAACAACGTTTCTCCCTTCTTTCTTTTTCCTTTTTTTTTTCTTGGTTTCGCTTTCATAGTTTTATGGATACGAACAACTCAGCAATCAAAGAGACAGTAGACAACTCGGCATGCCTCTCTCTCTCTCTCTCTCTCTGGGCTCACTCATTTAAATATTAGTTTATACGAATAATTAACTTAAATAATTATCTGGGTTTCTCCATGTTCCCGTTGCTTTGAGACACCGTTGTTGGATTTTCTAGGCTGGACTCGTCGTCGTTATCTTATGAGGTAGAGTAAAGCGTAATAAACGTCTCAATTCCAACTAATTGTTAAATTGTTAAAAAATCCCCAGTTCTGTTTTATGAAGAAATTGTGATTTGTGAGAGAACAATATTGTGAATAAACCATAGAGCCTCATGCTTTATGCCGCAATGACCAATTATATATACCTTCAGTTCTGGACGGACCCTGGAGACCAGAATGCCAAATGTTAGGAGAGAAGGGTCCATAAAAAAGAAAGATGTCGTCAGCTAAAACAAAGTACAATAATACAATTCTTTTTTTGTAAAGTACAATTATACAGTTTTTTTAAAAAGAAATTGTAAAAGTTGTTATTCGTTTTTCTAATTAAATTATGGCCACCCCTTAAATTAAAGACGATATTATTTTTAGTTGATAGAACTTTAGTATGCAAGAGTTGCTCTCTTTCTCTCTTAGGGTTTCTTTTCCCTTCTATGGAGTTCAAATTTCTGACACTAAGACTGCCTTCCATAGGCGATAGGTGATTTTTTCTCCTTGTCCGGCAAGGATCGCTAGTGTCCTACTGGCAATTCGATTCTCTCTAGCAATAGAAGACTAGCTGGTTTTCGGTGGCAAAAGTAAGGAAGCACGTTGAATCAATGAGAAATATATATATAGAGGTAAAAAATTCATAAACTTATAACCCATTTAGTTTAGTCACATGCATGCCTACAATGATAATCATGATTGCATTACTGAAATAAGAATATTTGATTGCTCTTTAATATGGTAATGGAATTTACCATGGTAACAATGATTACTAAAAAATTGGTAATCCCCATTCATATCTTTCCCCTTATGAATACTCATTAGTCATTATCGTCTTGTTGAATGGTTTAAAAAGTTCAATTTACCTTTTAGTTTTATTTGTATTTATTTCACTTGTTTCATTTCACCTACCACGACATGCCTCAAGCACCACCGCCACTTCCTGCTCCTCTTCCACCTCGCCGTCTACTCCATCATAGCCATTGCCATCACTACTACCTCCCCTTCTTCCATTGCCATTGTCATCGCCGCCACCCTTGTCTCCACTCTCACTGCCGCCACCTTTATTATTGTCATTATTGCCACTATCTCCTCCATCACCCTACCCCCTACTGCCACAATATCCTCCTCCATAGCTGCCGCCGCCACCTCTACTGTTGTCACCATTATCTTCGTTCTCCTCCACTGGCATCCCCGCCATCTTCACCATTGCCATCACTATCTCCTCCTCCTCCTTCACCTCCGCCGCTATCTCTACCATTATTGCCACTACTTGCTCTTGCTCTACCGTCGTTGTCATTACTTCTACCATTGTTGCTACTACATTTTCCTCCTCCACCAACGTTCTCCTCTTCCGCCATCTCTATCGTTTCTGCCCCACCATTACCTCTTCTTCTTCCACCGTTCTCACAACCACCACTACCTCCTCCTCCTCCTCCTCCTTTATCACCATTGCCACCACCCTCATCGTTAACTACCTCCACTATCATCTCTACTACTCTACCACTGCCACCGCCACCATTAGCTCCTCCATCGTCATCGTCATCGTCACCACTCTCCTGTGCCACCACCTACCTCCTGTTTTGCCATTAGCTAGAGCTAGCCATCGTACAATGACTCTTAACTATTTTTTTACCAAGATTATATTAAGGGTAAAATAGACTTTGTATTATATATTAATTTTAAATCATTAATAAAAAATAACTCGTAGCACCTTACTTAAAAATCTCATCAAACATTAGCTATATAATTAGTATTACATCGCATTACCATTGTATTACATTACAGTGCAGGGTGTAATGAGTTTGAAACAAACGAGCCCTTAAATAATTAGGTTTTGAGGTGAGATTTCTTTTAATTTCTTTCTCGTTTTGAATTTGGCTTCTCATTCTTTTTTTTTGGAACAAAATATAGGCCATTTTATTAATCGCAACAAAATATTACACTCGCTAATAGACTAAATCAGAAACCAGCTATCTAAGGAAACGTAGACAATCATATAACTATCATAAAAGCTACCTATAAAACAAATACACTGTCTATTTATCTAAATTCTATTATTCTATCCTATGCTTTTATTCAATCATTGTCTATCCTATACCAGATTTCTCATGTTGGTCATCCCTCCTTTTATAAAGATCCCTTTGTAACAGTACTTCCAGAAAAGGTGGTGGTTGTATAAGCCATGCTAGCGGTACCAGATGATCTGCAACTCCATCACCTCTCCGTGCTACCAGAGAAACTGACCAATTTTGCTGAGCTCCATATTGCATGATGCACTACCTCAAAAACTTCCTCACTTTTCCATTCACATCTTCCTACTTTTTTCATCTTTAGATTTCTGTACAGTTCCTGGCAATCCATTTCCATTATCAATTGCCCACCTTTCAATAAATCAAGACAATTAAAAGCTTATAAGGCAGCCATACATTCTGCCATAAATGGAGAGCCAGCTGTTATCTCCTTTGCTACACCTCTAATAAACCCTCCATTCTCATCTCTTCCTACTATATCAATCGCTGCCCTCTTACTGTCATATTTAAAGCTTGCATCAATATTCAATTTAACTTCTCCTCCCCTGGTCTCACCCAATTCATCCTCATATCACTACCTTCAACTCTCTCTTCTCACTTCAGTTTTCTTTTTGCAGCATCATCATAATCCCTTACCATCCTTTTTGCATTCACTACACAAGCCCAAGCATCTATCTCCAAATATATACTGACATATGGTTTTCCAAATTGACCAGCATAAACTAGCAAAAAGTGTCACCTCATTTTCCTCTGGTCCTTGCACTTGATTCATCCAACCATTTATTAACTCTAGGGAATCCTTTTTCATCAAATCATAGGGATAGGGGAGACCCAAACCAGCAATGCCTAACCTATGGGCAAAAAAATAGCATGTGCTCTATTGTTTCAGCCTGACCATTACATAAAACACATTTAGGACTATTTACACATTTTTCTCCTATATAATGCTTCCTTAGTTGCTAAAGCACCTGCAACAACCCTCCACATAATATGTACCACTTTTGGAGGCATTTTAATTTTCCACAACTTACTCCATACCCTCTTGGTTGTTTGATATTAAGTTTTTGCTTTTGTCTTTTCATCTACCTCCACATCCTTTAATGCAATCTTATACCCTCTCTTAACAACATATCTTCCATCACAACTCTTCAACGAGATGTATCTGTCATTAAGATCCATGTTAGGTATTTTGATACTTCTAATCTATTCCATCTTATATTCCTCCACATATCCATTAACCTTTTCAAAATCCCATTGACCCTCCTTTGTCAATTCTGCCACCTTAATCTCCATCAATTCACTTCCCATATGTCTACTTCTCAATTTGTAGCCATTAGCAGCTGGAAGTCTTTCTCTAATAACTTCCTTCCCTCTAAAATGCTTATCATGCCCCATGAGGCTTTATTGCCTTTTTTTTCCTCTAAAAAATTCTCTTTGGGGAAGTATAAACCTTTAGAATCCTACTCCATAGACTATATGGATTATAGATCAATCTCCATGCTGTTTTTGCAAGAAGGGCTTCATTGAAAGCTTCCAAACTTCAAAATCTCATTCCTCCTTCCCACTTGGTCTCACTCAAAGATTTTCAGGATTTCCAGTGAATCCTTCCTTCATTTCTTTTCTGCCCCCACCAAAATTTTGAGATTAAGCCATCCAATTCCATATAAGCTTTCTTCGAAAATCTAAAGCAAGACATAGGGAATATTGGAATGGCATTAGCTACTGCCTTTATTAAAACCTCCCTTCCTGCAAATGTCAATAACTTTTGTTTCCATCCTTGTAATTTAGAATTCACTTTCCCTTTCACAAAAGATAATGCTTTTACCTTCAATTTTCCCCAAATAGTTGGCAACTCCAAATATCTTCCTGGATCTTCATTGTCTTTAATTCCAATTAATCCACACACCTCCCTTTTATCCTCCTTATTTGCATTCTTTGAAAAATAAATGCAAGATTTATCCAGATTTACAGCTTGCCCTGATACTTTACAGTAATTATCAATTATTCTTTTCAACTCCCTGTAGTTCTGCCTCTCTGTATTGATGAAAAAAATTGCATCATCAACAAAGAAACAATGTGATAAAATTGGGCACTTGCTTGCTAGTTTAATCCCCTTTAGCCTTCCATTATCTACATGCCACCATACCATTTTGGATAGCACATCAGAAGTAATGATAAAAAGATAAGGAGACAATGAGTCTCCTTGTTTTATTCCTCTCTCCATCTTTATTTCTGAAATTTTTTTTTCTTGCTACCATTAGATTCAAGCTAACTGAACACATGCACTCCATAATCCATCCTATCCACCTCCCCCTAAACCCCATTTTTCTCATTGTAGCCTCTACAAACTTCCACTCTAATATGTCATAGGCCTTATTCATGTCAATCTTCACTACCATCTCCACTTTCCTACCCTTCTTCTTATGCTTGAGGTAGTGAAAAGACTCATGAGCAATTATTATATTGTCCTGAATCAATCTCTCAGCCACAAATGCCCTCTGGTTCTCAAAAATTATCCTTTTCAAAAGACTTTTCAACCTATTGGCCAAGATATTAGACACAATTTTATAAACAAAATTGCATAAGCCTATAGGTCGAAATTGTCCTACCCTTTCAGCATGTTCAACCCTGGGTATTAATACCACATTGGTATTATTTATAGCTTTAAGGCTTATTTTCTAATCAAAAAAATCCTTTACCATTGTTATTATTTCATGACTCACTTCCCCTAAGCTGATTGATAAAATGCTCTAGAAAAACCATCTGGGCTAGATGCCTATGCTTCATTTAGTTGATAAGCTACAAGCTTAATTTCTTCCACTGCCACTTCCTTTTCTAGCATTTTATTATCTTCCATGGTGACCATGCAATCCACATACTTCAGGGCATTTTCCATATCCTTACAACCTTTAGAAGCAAAGAGTTCAAAGTAGAAATATGAGAATACCTGATTAATTTCTTCCTCCTCCCACCATCTTCCTTCTTCATTTTTAATCCTGACAACTTTGTTTTTCATTAGTCTCTAAATAGTACTTGAATGAAAAACTTGTGTTTCTATCACATTCCCTCAACCATCCAACTCAAGACCTCTGCCACCAGAATTTTTCCTCTCTATCCCATGCAGCTTTTATTTCTTTCATTAACATCTCAGCCTCCAGTTTTTTCTCATCATTCAATATACCATTATTACATGCATCCAGTCTCAATGTTAATTTTTCAATGGTCCTTCTAGCATTAGGAAAGACATCCTTTCCCCACTGCATTAAAACCCTTTGACAATTTTTTAGCCTTCGGACAATTTCCTCCACACTATTAGATCCATTGAACTCTTCCCATCTCCAGACTCTTCAAACCATAGCCAAAAAATTCTCATGTTCTACCCACATTGCTTTAAACCGAAACAATTTTGGAACTCTCACAAATTGATATTCATAGTCAGTTATCAACATGTAGTGTCTGATCCCACTGGTTCCACATGAATTACCATCACCTTAGGAAAATTCAGACGAAACTCTACATTTGCCACCACCCGGTCAATCTTTTCTTTCACATGCTCACTTCTTAACCTTATGTTATTTTAAGTAAAATTTGAACCCTGGAATCCCAGATCTAACAACCCACAGTCAGCTAACATACATTGGAAGTTTAACATTCGACTAATATCCACAGGTAACTTCCTTCTCTTTTCCTCTGCTAAAGCTACATCATTAAAATCCCCTACACACAACCATGTTTCTTGAATCCCATTAGCAATACTTCTCATTCTATCCCAAACAACCATCTTTTCTTCAATTCTTGGGGATCCATACACAAAAGTCGTGTAGTTTGGGACAACCATTGTAGAAGCTGTTAAACTAACATGAATAGTATTTGCAAAATGATACCAGATATTTACCCCTATTTCTTGAGACCACCACAATGCCAAACCTCCACTTTTTCCCCTTGGTTCGACATAAAACTCATCTTCTTGTCTACATCTTTGTTTTATTTTCTGCATTTTCCTACACACCATTTTTGTTTCCATTAGGAAGATTATTGAGGGTTTATGCTTCAGACATTCATCCCTCAATTTATTCACTGTCAAGGCTCTTCCCAGACCCTAACAATTCCAGCTTATTACTTTCATGGCCCTTTGGTGACTATTTGAGGCCAGCCACTAAGACCTTCAGTTAAAACCAAATCCAAAGAATAAATCCACTTATCCTCAATCAACATATTGCTTCCTTCTTTTATACTCTTCATTCCCTTCCTCCATTGACTTTTCATACATCGGACACTCTTTCTGCTAGCCTATTTAATAACTCTACTTTGCTGAGATATATTTTTCTTTTGTTCTTCTTCTACAAATAATCTTCTTTTCTTTGAATGATCTCTTCCTTCCTCTTCCCCCCTCTCTCTCTTTAGATTAATCTTTCTCAAGCCCTTCAGCACCTCAAATACAAGAGATGGTGTACCATAAAGAACAATTGCTTTTGAATAATCTTCCTTTATTTGCTCTATCTCTTTTTTTCTCTTTTGTTTCTGTTGTTTTCTTGTCCCCTTCATCCCTTCCTTCAACCTCTGTACTTTTTCCAGTCTCTTTTACCATTTCCTCCTTTGCTCCTATTTTTGAAGGTTCAGGATTCTTTCATTCCTTTTGCAAATTATACTTCCTTCCACTCTCCTTCCAAGCGCAACATTTATTAAACTTCTCACTGCTTTCCTCCTTCCTCCTCTCATTTTTATCTTTGCCATCTTTTCTTGCTTCTTTTATTTCTTCCTCCCAATCCTCTTTCAAACAGAAAAAAGCCTCAGGAATTGGCCTTACTGCTTGAGTACTTAACCATCCTCCAAATTACTCCTCTTCCTCATCACTTTCATCTACTTTCTTTTCCAAACACACAAGCTTATCATGGCCAAAACTTCCACATTTATAGCAAAAATTTTGTAGCCTCTCATATTTGGCCTTAATCCATACTGAATCCTTGTTCAATTTATAGGTCCACATACCTATTGTTAGAGGCTTTCTAACATTCACTAACACTCTTGCTTGTAAAAAACTTCTTATAACTAAACCATCCCGTCTAGGATCTTCTACCATTACAACCTCCCCTATTAGAGAACCTAATGTCACAACATTTTCCTTATCCATTCCTTCTAATAGTATATCATGAAATTGAATCCAGATTAGAGTATAATCAAAATTAACATCCTTATAAACCATAAATTCTTTCCATAGCTGAATATTGAGCAACGTACCTTTGATTGACCACAGTCGCCCTCACAAAATCCTCTGATAATCCTCCTTGCGACGAAATTCAAAGATGAAAGCATTGGTATCTACCTCTGTCACCTCTAGATCTTCTTTCCTATCTAGATTCCACCCCTTCTAAATAATATAAATAGTGGTCGCTTTATTGAAAGCCTTCTCAGTGATTAATTTCCCCACTAACGCTCCACCAAATTCCTTCCGTTGATCATTACGTCTCTAAACCAGATCCACCGTCAAACCCTCACATTCCCGATTGTTTCCTTCTACAGGCTCCACTTCCGCCATTCCTCCAATCCTTCCGAACCTCACCACTCTACACTATCGTAATGAATGTTCGCGTAGAACACTCTTTTACTTTGCCATAATGGGCAATGAAGGACACTCTCGAAGATAACCATCGTAACCTATTCTCTCAGAAGAGAGGGAAAACTCTCACACCAGGAGATTGGCTTCTCATTCTTTAGTTTTTAGAAACCAATTTTGTAACAATGATGGGTAAAGAAGCATTTAATTAAAAAGAAAAAAATTAAAAGTTAAATCAATACTGTGTAATATTATATGTCAACTTGTCAAGAGATGTTTATAATTATGTAAAACAAAAACTATGAAACGTGTACTACTATTTTTGGTTTTTTTAATAAAATATAATGAAAAAAATAATTATTTAACGAAATATGATAGTTTAAAAAGTAATTAGGGATATATGA
>JBAGKO010000002.1:1027933-1042337 GCA_037177275.1 Acacia concinna | reverse complement strand
CATCAAGAGACTATTTCATCATTTCCCTTTTATCCAAATTTTCCTTTATATACTAAAAATACCAAAAATATTTATTTTATCTACACTTCTTTTAATTTCCCCTTGCACTAACAAACCTTGTGAAAACCCTCATTTCTTTTACCCATTTCATTATGTTTATATTAAAGATCAATTTCTAGATTTTTACCAATAAGCGCTTCTCAAGAAGAACAATTAGATTGTACCCTATACTATATTATTTAGTGCAATCACATCTTGATGGCCCGGAAGGCCACAATTTCAGTCTCATCAATTACCCAGCATGCAGAAAATCTATCCTCCTTCATCAACAGCTACCTCCCCTTAGTAAGAAGGTGGTGATTGATCAAAGAAGGCAAAATTCCCTATAATACTATGAGCTAGATTAGCTAAATGGTCAGCTAATGTATTCCAGTCCCCAAGAATGTGGCTAATTGCACTTGCCAATTCCTAGAGAACCATCACTTTGCATAATCTATGATATCCCTAAAGGGATGGTTAAACACACAACCCTGACTAATCATATTAATTGCTTCAATGTATTCAGACAAGACAAAAATATTCCTATAACCTCTATTCCAACAAACTTAAAGCCCCTGCATTATTACAATAACTTCCACAATAGCTAGAGGAACTAAAGTTAGCTTACACATGTAGTTGCAAATCCAGCTTCTATCTTCCCTATAGATTGCGCTGCCAATCCTACTCTACCTTGAATCGAGTATTGATGTATCCACCATCAGTGTTACAAAGCCCATGCGTCCATACCTAACCCTACCACTAGGAGGGGCTTGGTGAGCATAAAATTGACAATGTGAAGCTATCCCAGCTTGCTCAAAATATACTAGAGTCGGCGTCCTTATAGTACTCCTCTTTGTCATCCCTGAATAACTTCCTACATCTAGTAACCCAAATGTCCCATCAAACTTATCCAAACAGAATTGGCCAATGAATTTCCTTTGTGAATTCCCTGCCAACTTCATGTTTAAGATTCCAATATAATCATTCTCTATCCTACAAGGAGGACAACGTACTGGTCCCAAAAAGATGAAGTGACTATAGAAATCCAACTTTATCAAGCGTTGATGCAATCCCATAGTAGGTGCATGGGATCTTTGGCCTAATTACATCACCCAAACAAACACCTAGCTGAGTCTGCTATGCCCCAGCTTTCTTAGAGTTGCACTTTGTGTGCTCCCCCATGTGAAAATAGCAACATGAAAGTCTTGATCTTCTCTAGCACTGCCCACACTACCAAAGGAGTTTCAAGATAGGCTCCCCATCACTATGTATACCTACAAACAGAAAATGATATGCAAAACTACTAGAAAAATAACCATAAGAAGAAAGCTTCCAATAGTATTTATCCACTCCTCTATCCTCACTAGGCGGATGTGCATACATAATTACTTGAGGGTGTAACCACATATTAAGTTTGTTTCCATCCCATTCCCCCAAAGGATTCACGTAGTTAATAACTTTAGTATCCAAGTCCACAAGTCCCTCATATCCAGGAATGAGCTCAATTAGTGGCCTATTCATCTCCCACCAATTATCCCTCTAGAAAGATGCTAAAGCATCTCTTGAATCTCTCGAATTTGCCTTGCTTGGCTAATAATAATAACTTGATGAGCCCTGCGGATCTTCTTGGTTTACACTAACCAAATTTGCCTTAGCAGTTAGTAAAAATCCAACTTCTGCAGATTATGTTGCAGCTCATGAATGGCAGTTCAGTGCTGGTCAAATGAAGAGGTATTCTATCTCTCCTGCGAAATCATAACAGTTTAATCAAAAACCTAATAAAAGCAGATAGAACAAGTGGTCCGAACAATACCCTCCTCTATTCCCTTCTCCACCAAGTGAGTCGGGGTAGGATATTTCAGAATCATGGGCGGAGCTGGAAGGAGCATCGTCATATCAACAAGTTTTGGGTAATTCCGAGGGAAAAAGTGGCGAGTTAACTGAGCTGGGTTATAAGGGGGGAGAGTTGGGATGGTGCCTGGATCTAATTAAGTTTGAAGACTTTTTTTTTTTTTTTTGCAATAGGGAGCTAAGTTGAAAGCAATTTTGCCGCATAAGAGGGCTTAAAGATGACAAGGATGATAATATAACATGGTTGAAAAAGGGAATGAGTTACAAGCAAATCAAAAGTTTAGGGATTAATATTGAGCTGCATAAAATCATAGTTGAGGGACTCGCTTTTATGTGAATTAGTAGATGATGAACTAAAAATTAATTTTCCCAAAAAAAAGGTATAATAAAGGCCATTGTTATACTTGCCACAAATTTAGAACACCACTGGTAAAATTTAAGCCACGTTATATCTTTATAAATAAACTAAAAGATTTAAACCCGATCCTCGACTTTTATTTATACTCCATATCACCCCTTTCATACTTACGGGAAAGTTTCACACTTATTAGTAAGTTAGTTTGCCGTGAAAACAATGTGGATTTGGGCAGTTGAATTTGCCCAATTTTTTTTTTTTTTCATAACTGCCCATCTAATGAAAAAATGTTATCCGTTTAGATGGAGAAAAATGTTGAAATAAAAGCATATAGGAGAGTCAAAGCTAAAGAAACATTGGCCTTATTTAATTCCTTATTTCTGAAACAATTAGTTTATCTTTTACACAGTATATAATTTATGCATGAAGAAAAGTACATTTAGTAGAAATGCACAACGATATATGTCACCAGCATGTGCCAGTGTAATCTATGGTCTATACGTTTTTTTTGCTGGAAAATCGGGTTAAAGGAATAAAGATCACCCCAGAATTGCAATCCAAATATGCAGTATAAAATCTCTTATAAACTGTGGATAGGTAAAGGAAAATATCATTGTAATTTATTTTTAAAATAATAGTTTTTGTATCCCATCGTTTCGAACTTAAAGACTTGGTTTGGTTGCGCGAAAGCATAACAATAGAATGCATTTGACTACCTAAATAAAATAAATAAATAAATAAAATGACGAAAATGTGTTGGATAGGTTAGGTTTTTATTTGATTATTGACATTTTCATATGCGGCATTAGATTTTTCTGCCAGAATAATTTAGAGATAAATTTACAACCTGGCGTGTGTCGTGCATAGATTTTGTTTAAACTTTAATGGATAATTTGAAGATAAAGTTGCTAAGTGATATTCTAAAATGGATATTTCTTTCCTATTTCTTTCAGAATTTTAGACTAACCTTAAAACCCAAAAAAGTCTACAGCAATAACATTTCAAGCCTCAGCGGGTAGTCACAACTATTTATATTTTTCAAATACCACTCATCTTTTTTAATTGTTCATTAATATATTCTTATTATATTTAGTTTCAAAAAATTATTTACTTTTTTTCTTGAAAAAATAACGTCTTTAATGAAATCAGCTTCTCACGTTATTATATTTTATTTTAACAGTTTCAATTTTATACAGTATTTTTAGCTTTTATTAATAATGTTCAATATTGTATAATTTATTTTTTATTTGATTTAATTTCAAATATTTATTCACTTTTTTTACATTAAAAATAATTTTTAAAAAAATATTTGGTTTTAAAATATAATTACAAATATATCATACCAATAAGTGTCTCCACTAATTCTTCTTTCAATTTCCTCTCCACTTAATTGTTCTACTGTTAGATTGAGATTTGATGGTTATGATTTATTTTATAAAAAATAATATAATTATTTATTATTTAATATTACAATAATATTTTTGACATAGTATAAGATCTCAATCATTAAAAGCAAATCTAGTAGTAGAGAAATTAAGTGGAGAGGAATGTGGTTTTGTGTCATCTCATTAGTTTGTTAATTATAATATTCATATGATTGTCAAATCCCATCAATAGCACACACGTTATGGGGATTCTTTGGCTGAGATTGTGTCTTCTGGCAACGAGCAGCATAGAAATATGAAATGACACATATTTCTTGAAACTATCCTGTGCTAAAGTAAAGAATATTTTGGGCAAAATTAAAAGTTGCATTCAAGATTCTTTGAAGTGAATAAATTATATATATTGTAATGAGAACTGTGATCGATGTTAACTTACAAGAGATTGATGAAAATGAACTAATCTCATTAACAAAGACTATCATTGAATACAATTTAAAAGTAATGACTAAGCTCCAATTTAGTGAGTATTTAGACTCTTAAACAAATATCTATACAACAAAAAAGACATGAACATGGACCACCGAGTGCTTGGATCAACTAGCAGAGGGTTGTTCCCCCTTAACCAGGGGTCTTGAGTTCGGGCATTAACTACTTGGTGATAAAGCTTGTCACCCAAAAGGGTCTTGCCCGGCTTGGTCCAGATTAGTCTGGCCCCCATTAAATCCTTAAGTTATAAGAGGTAGGGCTAGGATACTGGGGGCACATGAAAAAGAAAAATAAAAAAAGACATCAACACGGTCCACAAAAAGATACTCCGTGAGTTTATGAGGTATAATTAAAATCACTGGATCTTAATAGGAAAATTCCCAACATCCAAATTTATATAAATAAATTAAGAAAGAATAATTACACTCAATAATAAAAAATAAAATATATGGTTATACTTTTGCGGATGATGGATGAAAGAGCTATAAATCAAGGGATAATCAAATTTAAAAGTAACCTTAGGCCTTGTTTATACAAGGGATTTGGAAGAGAGGGGAGGGGAGGGGAAGAAAAAATTTTATAAATTGAATTTTAAAAAAATCAAAGAAGTGGGGTTAAAAATTGTAAATTATTTTTCATACTTTTTTATATTACGTTTTCTCTTTATTAAAATTTTATAACCCCATTTCTTTAATTTATTTAAATTCAACTCCTAAAATTTTTATTTTCCCTTCATTTTTCTCCCCTGCTCTCATATCAAACAACCCCTTAAAAAAACGAGAGATAGTAGTTATTAGAAGGTTTGCGTTATGAAATTTTTATTAAAAAATATGAAGTCTCATATACATATAGTCGTGCTTTAAAAAGAAAAGTGTGTCTACATAATTGGAGGGTATGATGATGGAAGGGATCAATCAGTCTTGATGCATGGAAAAGTTTTGGCGAACAGCTTCTTGAATCCATGCATAATTGGAGGGTATTATTTATATGTTAACTAGTATGTTATCTATTCTTTTAACATTTCTTTTGTAAAAACTAACATATTTTATCTAAAACTAAAATAGTTTAAAATATTCTCAATGACAAGATTTATCCGTAACCAGATTTTATATAGAAATTCAAATGATGAGAAAATTTTAAAAAAAAACAAAGAGTACAGGGAGGAATAACGCTTTTTTATGTCACCAAACAAACACACAAGTTGGAAAAAGAATGAGGTGATATCATGTAGGCATGCCACCTAAGCAAAAATAGGTCAACAAAGTTGACCGTTGATATTTGTTAGGGTTGGGCAAAATTGTCCTAGTTTCAAATTTCTAGAGTAATTAAAATCGTCTCTTCGAAAACTTCAAGTGGTACTCAATACCCACGCTTGGAAACTTTTTAACCATTACATAGACACACACAAATGCGCTAACTAATAAGGCTTGTTTAGTTTGAAGGGAGAGGATGGAGGAAAAGGATAGGGTATTACTTTGTTTGGTTTAGTTAGAAGGGGGTAAAGAATTTTTAATGATACCTTATTTGGTTTAAGAAGGGATAGAAGGGAAAGAATAGTAACAATTTACCATTCTACCCTAATTATAAAAGTATTTTTTTACTTATAATAATATATTTTTATTTTAAATTAATTTCATAATAATATAATTTTAATATGAAAATTATATTTTTTTAATAAAATAAAACATATTTTTTCATTTTAATTATATTTTTATTTAAAATTATACTATTTTTTATTTATAAATATATATTTTTATTTGAAATCATTTTATAATAATATTTTAATGTGTAAAAATATAATTTTAAAAAAATTTATATTATAATAATATTTTTTCATGATATGAATATATCTTTGTTTAACTTATTTTAATAGTGATATTAATAATATATTTTTGTTATAACAATAATAATTTGTTACTTAAATTTTTTTAATAATATATTTTAAATTATAATAATTTCAGTAATATATTTTTTATAAATATATTTTAATATACTATTAATATTCACATATTTTTTAATTATAATATTTTTTATATAGAAAAATATATTTTTATTTTGAATCATTTTTATAATACTATTTTAATATGTAAAAATATAATTTTTTTTTAAATTTATATAATAATAAGAATATTTTTAATGATAAGAATATATTTTTATTTAAATTATTTAAGCTATAATAATAATTTTTTGTTTAAATTTTTTTAATAATATATTTTTATTTTATAAATATATTTTAATAATATTATTTTATTTTTATTTATTATAATATTTTTCAAATGAGGATTATTGGAATGTCACATTTATTATAAAGGTATAGTGATATAAAATTTTGGCTTCATTACCAAACGTTTAGCTCAACTGATGCAGGGTTGTATTAGTTTAACTAATGGTCTCGTGTTTGAGCCCTGGGCACATAGCCACGGTAATTACTTAGTGGGAGTAATTAAGCTAACCCCCTAGTTAAAAACATCGGATATCAAATGATCAAATATCAACAAAAAAAAAATTTGGCTCCTTCCTAAAACCTCATTCCTCCATCATTTTAAACCAAATGAGGGGAGGGCATCATCCTCCCCTCCCCCCAACCAAACACACCCTTGAAGAAAAAATTAATATAAATTTTATATTTCATATTAACTTTAATTAAATTGTATTAAATAAAATTGATATTGAATTCAAATTTGAGTTAACTTAAAATCAAGTCAAGTTAATTCTAAAGATAAAAAAAAGGAAAAATTAATATTTAGTCATTTAACTATTAACTCACTTATAACCCTCTCAAGTCTCAACTTAGCTTTTAAAGGATCACTCTTAAATCAGTCCCTTACTTCTTTACATTTTTATATCACTGTCCTTGTCACATTTTGAGCCCCAGCGTTTTCCCCTTCTCCTATTTGAGCTTGTATTTTCCGCCGTCATTACACTCTCACCCTCTCCTTCTCATAATTGATCTCGTAACTTGAAAAATAATACAATCTGTCTCGACCTTCGAAAATTATGTCCTGTTTTTACTTATTCCTAGGATCCTTACTATAAAGTATCAATATTGGCGTAGCAAATCATTCTTGTTGGTGTTTCATTTTCATATGAGGAGAGGTGAACATGTCAGGGCTGGTATGAGCAAATCCTTGGACTTGCACTTGCACCAGCATAACAGCTTCATCATCAACAAATTAGAAGCAGATACAACAAGTGGTCTGAATAGTACTCTCCCCAACAACTTGAAGGAGAAAGAATTATATGCAGGCCCTGCTCTTATTCCCTTCAGAAGCATGGATGGACCCAGAAGGAGCATCGTCAGAACAAGTAGTTTTGGATACTTCCCAGAGAAAAAATGACCAGTTAAGTGAGCTGGGAGATAAGGGGGACGATTTTGACGGTGCCTAGATCTTGAAGCAGAATTTTTCAGCGGCTTTTTCTCTTCTCATCCCTTAGAAGCAGATCTGAACCATTGATTTGCTTAAATCTTGGCATCTATTTTTTTTATTTTAAAAAAACACACACAGATGAGAAGCTTCTGAGAGAAGAAAAGGGAGCGCCGCTGAGAAGATCCGGACTCACCTAGATCTAAGTTGGAGGACTTTTTCTTTTTCCCCTTGCCACAGGGAGCTGAGTTGGAAACAATTTTTGCCACATGAGGCGGCTTAAAAGATGATAAGGATAGTAATATAACAATGTGAAAAGAACGAGGACTGAGCTATGAGAGAATTAAGAATTTAGGAACTGAGTCACATTGTTTAATAATTGAATGATGGGGTTATAAGTGGTTTAATAGTTGATGAGCTAAAAGTTTATTTTTCCAAATAAAAGGTATAATAAAAGCGATTGTTATAAGTCCAGGTTACTTGTCGCAAATTTAAAACACCCCTTGTAGAATTTAAGTTACATTATATATTTATAAATTTAATAAAAGATTGAAATCCTCAACTGTTATTTATACCCTACACCACGCCTATCACATTTATGGATAAATTTCACACTTATGAGTAAGTTAGTTTGTAGTTTAAACCATATGTATTTGAGCAGTGAAATTTGCAGAATGCTTTTTCATAAATGTCCATCTATTTGAGAAATTGAATAGGTGAAAACAGTACAATTATTGCTTTCAACACCACGTGTCACATGATTATTTGAAATTTTATCTGTTTAGATGGAGGATCAAAGATATAGCACATTGGCCTTGTTTGGCGTATAATTTATGTATGAGTAAAAGTGTATTGAGCGAGGCTCCAGCAATGGAAATGCACGTATTGCAATCTAAACATTAAGTAATATGAAATCTTATATAAATTAGAATATAGATGGAATAAATATTGAGTGAATATATTCAAAAGAAATTCAAGTCCACGATAATATCCTTGTAATTTATTTTTAAAATAGTAGTTTTTTTAATCACATGATTTCCAACTTGAAAAGGTGGTGTGATTGTTGCAAAGCACAAGAATAGAAAGGATTGGACTACAGAAATTAAAAAATGACAAAAATGTGGAGGAGACGTACATCATTAGTATTATTTTATTTAATTATGTTGTTTGATATTGGACTTTTCTACCGAATAATTTAAACATAAATTTGCAACCTGACGTCATTGCCTAGTTACAACTATTTATATTTTTCAAATACCGCTCATCCCTTTTAATAATTTATTTATATCTTCCTATTATATTTAATTTCAAAAAAATATTTACTTATTAGCTTGAAAAAGTAACATGTTTCATAAATTAAAACTCAACTTCTCAAGTTATTATATTTTATTTTAACATTTTCAATTTTATACATTTTTAGCATTTATTACTAATCTGCGTTAATGTATAATTGATTTTTTTATTAGGTTTAATTTCAATTTAATTTAAAAAATATTTAGTGCAGAACCAAAAAGTGCGGGGCTTCTTCTTAGTTTGCTAATCACAAAATACATGTTATTGTCAAATCCTATTCATAACACAACCCCAACCACTTCAAGAACTTGAATAGAGTTTACCACTTTCTCCTAGTCTACCCGTAAGATTTCACCTTTGGAAAACTATGATGAAAACATTTTTAATTAAAATTAATTTGTGTTGAAATATCGCAAAAGGAATTCATCTGAACAAATACTAACCAGAAAAACTTTGACACTTTTAGACTTCACAAGACAGATTCTCCGTAAAGTTTATGAAGAATAATTAAAATCAACAAGATTTATATAAATAACCTGCGAAAAGAAATAATTACACTCAATTATAACAGATAAAAATTGGTTAGAAAGTTCAGTCCTTAAAGACTCACTCATAACACAATCCCTTACTTTTTTTTTACATTTTTATATCATGTCATCTTTTGAGCCAGCATTTTTCCCTTCTTCTATTTGAGCTTGTATTTTCCGCCATCATTACACCCTCACCCCCTCCTTTTCATAATTGATCTCGTAAGTCTTTGTAGCTTCGAAAACTATGTCATGTATGTTTTTACTTAATCATAGGATTTTTATAATGAAGGATCAATATTGGCGTAGCAAATCCTTCTTGTTGATGTTGCATTTTCATATGGGGAGAGGTGAACATTTCAGGGCTGGTATGAGCAAGTCCTTGGACTTGCACTTGCACTTGCATCCCCAACTCTTATTCCCTTTCAGCACAAAGTGAAAAGATCGAGGGAGGATATTTCAGAACCATGGACCGATTTAGAAGGAGCATCATCAGAACAACAAGTTTTGGGTACTTTTCCCAGGTTAAAATTGGCGAGTTAAGTGAACTGGGAGATAATGTGGACGACGATTTTGACGGTGCCTACATCTAAGTTGGAGAACTTTATTTTATTTTATTTTCCTTGCCATGAGGAGATGAGTTGGAAACAATTTTTGCCACATAAGACGGCTCAACAGATGATAAGGATAATAATATAGCAAGGTGAAAAGAATGAGGGACTGAGTTAGGAGCAAATAAAAAATTTAAGGAATCATCTGAATTGCCAAATCATAGTTGAGGGACTAGGTTATAAATGATTTAATAGTTGATGACCTAAAAGTTAATTTTTCCAAATAAACAGATATAATAAAAGCCATTGTTATAAGTCCAGGGGTTTGTTGTCACAAATTTAGAACACCACTTTGCAGAATGTATTCATAACTGCCCATCTATTTGAGGATGTGGATTTGAATAAGATAAGAAACATTGGTCTTGTTTGATTCCTTATTTCGGAAACAATTATTTTGTTTTTGTGCACAAGATGATATATAGATTTTGCGGGAAAATGGGGTTAAAGAGAAGAAAGATCACACTCCAAATACCCAGTAATAGATGGAATAAATACTGAGAGAATATACTTAAAAAAATCCAAGTCAAGGTAAAACGCTAAAAGAATATATTCAAAAGAAATATCCAACCTGAAGCAGCGGTTTGATTGTGAGAAAGCTGGATTGAAGAATAACTTAGAATAGATTAGGAACGAGGGAAGATCATTAAAACAGGATAATTAAAATCATCAGATTTATATAAATAAACTGCGAAAGAATAATTACACTCAATTATAAAAGATAAAATATGGTTAGAAAGTTCACCCCTATGAAGGAAGATGAAAAAGCTATAAATCAAGGGGTGATCAAATTTAAAACAAACTGAAAAGTAATGGGAGCCGATAGTTAGAAAGTTCTCCCTAAGAGATTTTTATAAAAAAAGAAAAAAATATGAAGTATCGTATAGACATCATGATTAAAATAAAATAAAATAAAAATTCATGTCTACATAATTGGCGAGCATGATGATGGAAGGGATCAATCCGTCTTGATGCATGGAAAAGTTTTGGCAAACAGTTTCTTGAATCCACGCACAATTTTGGTTTTGGACGACGATCGAGTTTCTTCTTTGGTGATCTTCATGGGATTGTACTCTCTCAGATACTGTTGCCTGTGTGAAGCATAAGATCGTCTTTTTAAGTATTCACATCGGCTTTGATCAAAAACCCTCGCCCCCTTCCCTTCATTCCTTGACATCAGTCTCCTCAAGAAAATCATGTTGCGTTTGTCCCTCGAGGAACAACCTACGAACTCTTCATGTGTGTTCTTGCTTTCTTCGTACATGTTATTTTCTTATACTTTTATGAAACCAAAGCTTGGAGAAAATTAATTTAGTCTAAAGTTCAGTCTAATCTCACATATATAGGGATGGTGCCTTTTAATCTAGTTAATATGGGATAATTTTTTATTATTTATATGCTAATTAGTTTGTTGTCTATTTTTTTATCATTTCTTTTGTAAAAACTAATATTATTTTATCTAAAACTAAAATAATTTAAAATATTTTCAACGTGATCATATTTTATATAAAAATTTAAATGATAGCTTGGAGATAAAAGGATAATGAAGAATATACTATTCTAGAGAAAATCTAAATAATATTTTTTTATTATAATACGTTAGCCAAATTTTATATTTATTCAAGGACATACTATTATATGATCGTGTTATATTTGAATTTTAAACAATTCATATTCACAAAGAAAACTAGAATTTTTGAAATAACATTAGTTTTTAAAAAAAATCATCTGTAACACAAAATGAATTCGCGGTTTTAGTAATTAATAATACAATAATAATATTTCTAATATATTGATTCATCCCTTTGTGGGATACACGGATCTTTGTAGGAAATAAATAAGATATTTTTACTCAAATATAAAGAACGAATACCATCCATTCTTTACATTTATTAACAATTAAAAAAAACAGTTATATGTTTTATCCTCATTTAATGAGCATAATTAAAAATGATGTCCTCGTTTTAAGCAATGAATAATCAAGATTGAAGCGCATCTTGGAAAATAATTAAATCTAATATATATTAATTAATTTTAACTATACTCATCATATTATGTATGAACTGTCATTAAAGATAATCTTATTTAATATAAAAACTGCTTAATAAATTTGGATAGATTAAATAAAGGGAAAAAGATAAATAAATACCATATCAATTTTTAAAATTTAAAAAAGTCTATTAACATTTGCAAATGACAGAAAGGTCATATAGTATAAATTAAGATATCAAAGTTTGAGTAAAGAGATCTAGGGTGTGTTTGGTTTGAAGGGATGGCTACTCATTCTTTCATTCGATTTAAAAAATTGAGGGAAGGGAACCTAAAATGTTAGCTCTTATTCCCTCCCTTCCCTCTATGTTAGTTCCCTTCAAATTGAGAGAATTAGGAGGGAAGGTAAATTTATTGACCATTTTATCCCTAATAACATTTCAATATCCCAATAATACCCATAACAAAAATATAAAAACATCCTCCATTGCATATCTCTCTTCGATCTCACGTTTGTCACTCTCTCCCGACACCTCACTCTCTCCAGCAATCTTCTATGTTTGTGATTTCCATCAACAATGTGTCTCTCTATTTCCATGGTTGGTGTGGTCTGTGTTTCTAGTGTGAGCGTTTCTCGTGCTCTGCATCTTCGATCTGTCAGTGTGTGGCGAAGGATTATGATCTCTTGGTGTGCGCCGAAGGATTCTGATATGTTGGTGGCATTTTTCATTCTATTCATTGGTGGTTTGAGTGTTTTCAGTCTGTTCGTCGATGGTTTAAGTGTTTGCTGTTCAGGTTGTCGGAACATAAGGTTCATCTTTTTTATTTTAGAAAAATTTACATTTCTTAATAACATAGGCGATATGTTTTGTTTTGGGAGGAATATATGCAACAAATTTTTTAGGTCACCAGCAACATATTGGGTAAATCGGAATGATTGATAAAATGTAAATTGAAAGGTATCTTAATAAAATCAGAGATGAAATTAAGGAAAGAAAATAATATTCAAAAGATTGCAATTATGATTCTCATTGATGTAAAGAAGGAGTACAAGAGAGTATATATGAGATTTGGTGCCCCTTGAGATCTTCATCTATCCCCTATTTATATTTGTCAATGAACTGAAAACTGGACTGGACAGGCCGGTTCAATCGAAAACTGGTGAATCAGATGCCAGTTCAGTTCGGTTTGATCATTGGCTTGGGGATTGAGTTGACTCGGTCAAAACCGGTCAACTTGGCCTGGTGACTTGCCCGAGTCAATATTAAAAAAAACTGAACCAGTTACTCGGAATGAAGGGATGAACGGTGAAGAAAGGATAAGAGAGAAGAAGAAAGGAGAAGTTATCTTTGTCACGGTTTCAGTGTTCTTGCTACATCTGTAAATGTCTTCGCCTCTGTGGGAGGACAAGATTAAAAAAAACACTGTTTTGGCCGAGAAGGGAGAAGGAGAGACTGCCAAATTGGTTATGGCCAACGAGAGTGAGGAAGAGAGGAGAAACTGCCAAACTAGTTCTGGCCGATGAGAAGGAGATACGTTCTGGAATTATCGCTCGGAACTGCAAATAGGCAATAACAAAATCAATTAATGGTGGGTGGGTGAACTTCTGATTCAGACAAAATCAATTAATGGTTGGTGGGTGAACTTCTGATTCAAATTTAAGATGTTCTCGTGTTGCGTGTTAGAATTGAAAAAACCAAAAGAAATCTGCATTATCACATGGAAGAGACAAACGAGTTGGTGGGAAAGGTAAGTGATTGATTGTATTTTTAATATAAATAAATAAATATTTTAGAAAAATGAGTAAATTTAAAAGATATATTAATATATTGACACTAATATTTTTTAATATCTTTGTTTTAATTTGATAGTACTTAATTAACTTTGTTTATTTTGAATACACTATATGAGTTAATCTTACTATTTTATCATTGTTAATTAAATTATAATATTTTAATATGGCCAGTTCAATGACCGGTTCAACCCCGGTTGAATCTGGTTGAACCCTTTGAACCCTAAACCCATATCGCGACCGATTCTTTACCCGGTCTGATTTTTTGTACCTTGGTTCATAGTTATTCTTACTTTAAAAAATAGTTCATGTTATTTTTACACTTTTAAAAAAAATTAATAACTATTTAAACACCTTAACCCTTATATAAACAACTACACCTATCGTACATGCAAAAAAAAAGATAAATAAATGGCAACACCTCTCGTGCGATATAGGGGTAAAATTACGTTGATAAACTATCAAAAGATTAAAAAAGTTTAATTGCCCTCGTCAAAATGTAGTTACAGTTGTTGAAGCTAAAGGAGATAATCTGAGTCACGCCCACGGACGCTGCCCTTAAGAGCTATTCCGTCACCGTTGACTGACTGGAAACGGCACTCCCCAAGATAAAACAAATTTTTCTTGCAAAGCAAGGTGAGCAGAACAACGAAATATAAAATGAAACTCAGCAGGCAATGGGCAAAGAGAATTTCAGAGGAGGAAAGGAAAGCT